>JAKTTR010000030.1:0-60515 GCA_030581575.1 Teunomyces aglyptinius
GGCGCTTCTGTTATTACAAAAGCAACTTACTATATCAGTTATACAAAAATCTATAGAACTGAGAAGTAACTGGATTAACCGGTTATTCTTCTCAACAAAGTTGGGCGAAACCCATCCATATTTATATTCCCTGTGTACGGCGTTTCTGCCCTCCTTTCCCCTATTTCGGTCATAATCTTCGGTAGAGATATTGCTCCATCCGACAGCCAGTCATTATCGCCGGCGAACACTTCGAGTCGCTCACGTATCCAGCCGATTCCTGGTTATTTGGGATTTTTGCAACCTAATTTATGCGTTCGTACGGCGTCCGTTATGTCGCAGACTCTCACGTGCGACATGGCCTGCAGCTTAAGTCCGCGCGACATTAACAGTTGAGGTTAGGAAACTGTTACGCACAGAAGTGTTATGTAATGTATTAGGTAATGGAGATCCGAAAGATATTTCTATGCCACCAGGACAAGACCATGCTGGGTGTGACACAAGAGAAGTCTTCTTGTTGGCATTCTTGTAAACCATTCTTAATGATTACAATGGCTATTGTGGATCGGCTAGATAGCTAGGTTTTCATATGCCAGACTATCTCGTAATTCTCAACGATATTACCTCGATCGTGAGATATTTCCAGACATCAAGCCCAACTATTAATAGAGAGAGATAATATTGAAAGGTTTAGATTAGTTTTATAACTCTTTATCACTTAGTTTCTAATATGAGTCTAAAAGAATCCCCGATCCCACATCACACTAGACATCACCTGTTTTATAGTTCAACAAGAATCCCAAAAATAGGTGCAACATTAATTAAAGAGGTGGGCCAATTAGTCGCAAAACACTGTATTTGTGTTGTAGACTGACAGTTAACTGAGAAAGATATAGCTTTTGTTGATCATTGGACAACATAATGGTGAATATCAAATGTGTGTATTTGTTAACTTTCCTTAAAGTATTTCGTGGGGTATATATTAGCCCCTTAAATTCTACTAACGGAATCACGCCAGCAAGACCCCCTGGTTAGGAGGGTTGCATCACAATATATTATACAGGGTCCTTGTGATGTGCGTATCTCTTACAACCGGAAACTAGTTAACCACAACTATCATGACCATATCCCAACTAATAATTATGGAGTGTGAGTTTGGATTACCACCAAACCTAGAAATGACTCAATCCTCATTTCGTAACAATTTGTTGGTTTGTAGGAAGGTTTGAAAGATATTTTCCCAAACCATTAAGACACAACCTTGTGTGTCATGATACAAAAAATATAATTTATTCACACATTTTGATGTTGTTTGTTTCGGACTATCATTTACATCCCAGTTCGGGATAAAAAATGGTGTTCGAGTGGTGATGAATGACCGATTAGGGAATACAGCATCCACGTACACCTCAAACCTGAGAGATACCTCGGCATAATACTCGAACATAAATAGAGAGAGATAATCCCAGATTTCTTGAAGGTTATCCGATTAGATTAGTTTTATAATTTTGTTAAACAGTTACTTTCTATTAGTCTAAAGGATCCCCCGACCCCGTCACACCGACTATATTATTAGACCTAGGTAATAAGCTGTTGATCGGCAAATAGAATGTAGTGGTAATATGCCGGAAAGGTTCACTGTAGAACGAGAGAATTATTCGCTAATTATATGCCGGAGGGAATATAGTATTAGAGAATAATTCTCTCGTTCTACTTTTTTTTTTTCAACACTGTATTAGACGATTAAAGCTTTGGGACAAAAATTTTATTACTATCAATCAAAACCCCCCTACTTATGGACCCAAAAAACATTGACGAAATTAGGCAGGATGCTATTGCATTCGCTCAACAGCTTGATAATGAAATCTGGAATATTGGTTTCTATAACCCTAGATACTCCAAATCTGTCGACAAATGGAACAAATGGTTCGACAAGTTAGTAGCAGAGAAATTCTTCATGGACATTCTTGAACAAGGAAGCCAAGCGTTTGATTTTCACCAATACGAATTTAGGGACCTTCTGGGCTCAAATCTCCAAGATTGGTACGATTTCTTTGTCGATGAAATTATCGATTTATTTCAAGACTATGAAAAATTGAAGAAGTTCTTGGAATATGACGAACCAAGTGAAACATTCGAGTCCATGTACAAAACTGTCCGTGGCCACTATAAGGAACCTCCGTCTCCTAATCACGGTATCAAGATTTATTGCAATGCATGGGGAAAATATTTGTCAACGTACGATGCAAACTCTATCCGTGAATTTGAAAAAGTACAAGTGGAAATGCCCGATATCAACGGTTTCATGTTGGAAATTAACAAAAAGTCCTTACAAAAGATTGGTTTTTGGTGCCGTCACTGGCAAGGTCATTACAACATGACCATTCTAACCGATGTGCTTATTGAGGAGTACAATGAATTTGTGAAGGGTGACTACAAATTCCCAGACCTCAAGGAAAGTCCTAAAATCTTACATAACCCTTACTTCAAACCACTTGATGAACAACGGAGGGCACTGAGACCAGATATGAGATTGAATGAGGATGTTTCTGATGTTTCTGAAGATGATTCTGAGCTGGAGAAGGAAGTCACAAATTCTACACGCTATCATGTGGTTCCAATCTCAACAATAGAGAAGTTTGAACCACAAAAGTACCAAGATGATACCAAAGACACGATTTCCTCATATATTATCGACTTGTCCTCAATCAAACTCTTAACAGCAATTGCCTCCGAATTTGATTGGCCGATCCATCATCTTCGTCTTACCTCGGCAAACTTCATTGCAACATTACGGGACGAGAACCCAGATTATACCTATCCACCAGTTGGATACAAAGTCCCAAACGGTAAATTTTGGAAAATTCGAAATACCACAGACGACGTGGAAAGCGCTAGGTACAGGTGGTATAGAAGCATTTGGAAGGTGCTTGAAGCCTTGGGATTCAAATTAGAAATCTCGGAGGGTATTTTTCAGAAGAGATACGGCAACGGGGGTCAAATCATCATCACACTTTTCATCAATGACTTAATCTTTACCGCTTCTGATGAATCTTTACTAGAAGAATTTAAAGAATCGATTTCTGCTCATTTTGACTTCAAGTATTTTGGTAATGTTAGTCAATTCTTAGGCATAAAGTTCAAAAGAATCGACACAGGTTACGAATTATCACAAGCACATTTGGTATCCCAACTACTCAAATACCATGGCATAACGGATTCAGAAAACCGGGGGAAAACAACATCTAATCTGGAAGATTTTGAAAAGAAAGATCCAATTGATGATGAACATTCGGATATTTCTCCACTCCTAGAAGGCAAAGCACTAATGCTGTATCAATCGATTACCGCATCACTTCTATGGTTAAGTAACACAACTAGGCCTGATATTTGTTACATTGTTCACAAACTTGGCACCAAGAGCCCTGCTCCATCCGAAAAGGATTATGAACGAGCAATGGACGCATTGAGATACCTAGCACGTTTCCCTGACATTCCGTTATCATTCAAAAGAGACCGCGTCCCACACCAAAGAGGCGAGTTCTTATTAGAATCATTTTCCAACTGTTCATATGAACCTGAGTTTACCAGAAATCTGGTTTCTGGTACCGTCACATATTTAAACGGTAACCCAGTTGAATGGGTAGCTCAAAAAGAAGCAATCGTTGCAGAATCTTTAACGACCAGCAAACTCCTTGCATTGATGGTTTCTGTTACAGACACACTCTATATCAATAAATTCTTAAAAGGGATGAAATTTAATTTAAGAGACACCATCATCAACGAAGACAATGAAGTTTTACTACAGTTCTGCCATAATGACAGAGCACATCATAATGTGAAACAAGTTGATGTATTCTTAAAGTATATCCAGGAGCGCATGAAACTCGGTTTTTTCAGATTGCAATACTCCAACCCTAACACCGATATTTCTGGTTTATTCAAGCAAGCGATAGGCTCTCCGAAGTCCGAAGCATTACAAGAGACTGGGGGGAATTCATTTCAATTAACTTCGGTCTACAAATGATGAAGTTTTGAATGGGAGCCACTATGGCCGGTTTATTACTGTTTGTAATGCATTCAGAGACATTGTATACCCAAATAAGGTAATTAATAAATTTAGGACAGTAGTTGGTAGTTCACTAATCTTGTTCGCGGGATCTCAACTGAGAGTAGTCCCATTTTAGACCATTGTGATTCGATAATCTCTTGAATAAACCATCAACCATCAACCATCAACCATCAACCATCAACCATCAACCATGAGTTTCATAAACGTCGTTCTTGACCCTAGGTATTAAGTCACGAACTCTAAAGATTTAAAACAATAGTATCTATATCTCTTGGCCTTTGGTGTAAGTAAACTAAGAATCAAAGTAATGATTCCATAATCATCAATTATCGGTTTAGTCTGCCTCACTAATTTTTGTTTGGTATCTTCTCTATCTTCTCCATCGTACTTTCCGGATATCAGAAGCGTTCTGTTGACACTAAAGGAACCATTTAAAAGTTCTCGTGATGCTTAAAACAAAATCAAATTGAGATTCATCTATATCTCGTCACTCTCTTTAACTCTAATTATTTGGAGCATCAAAATCCACATTCCTCTTTGAGGATATCGCATTCTCGGTATCAAATGGAATGTCATTTTGAGGAATGGTTGGTAATATGGGAAAGCTGACCAAGAAGACCAAAGGAATTTCCACTTGTTTCAAGTTAATCTGAGTGAATGCGTTGTATCCAAGAATGGTTTCAATCAATTCATTCGTAACTACCTTGGCTCGATAGGTTGAATCACTGATAAACTTCTCGGCATTTGCATCATCTCTGTCTGGTAATTATTGTTTCACAAGTTTGAAATCAACACCAACAAGTTGTTCATACAACAGAAATATTTGCTGTAGCCCATTTATCAGTATTCTACTGTCGTCAGCCTGATATATGTCAACTTTTGTGCCGCAGCCATATCCATGGGAATTAATTCCAATAATCTGATCGTCTTCCGTTTTTTGTCATACACTGGTTATGCCAAGAAGGGAAATTTTCGCATGTTGCAGCCAATTCTGCGACATTTTTACGATAATTTCGCAGACATTGATTTTGTGTCAGGAAGATGACCATACAAATTACTCATCTCAAGAACCGAGGCCAAACGAAACCCAATAATGTTGGCGAAACAAACGCAACGGATGTTTTCCACGTCGCCATTGGTGCGATCCGCACACAAGACAACGTTCCGCAAGACCCTCGTTGATCTCCACGCTTCTTACCGCAGTCAGAAACCGATTTCGTTCGTGACTGCACATGACTATCTTACGAGCAAGATGACCGAGCTGGCGGAGCTCGATGTGGTGCTTGTGGGCGACTCTTTGGCCATGACGGCGTTGGGGTATCAGGATACGAACGAGTTGAGTCTTGACGAGTTTTTATGGCACGTCCAGGCGGTTTCGCGTGGAAACAAGAAGTCGTTTCTTGTGGCCGACATGCCGTTTGGTTCGTTTGAAAAATCGGAGGAACAGACGGTAGAGACAGCGTTGCGTCTTGTCAAGGAAGGCAAGGTCCAGGCCGTCAAGATCGAAGGCGGCAGCAGCGACATTGTGCTGCGGGTGCAGAGATTAACGTCGATTGGTATTCCGACTATGGGCCATGTTGGCTTGACTCCGCAGCACCACAATGTGTTTGGTGGCTTCAGGCTCCAGGGCACCAGTGTCGCCAACGCGGTTCAGATCTATCGTGAGTGTCTCCGGCTCCAGAACGCCGGTGCGTTTGCCATTGTTCTCGAGTGTATTCCGAACAAGTTGGCCGAGCTCATCACGCAGAAATTGACGGTACCCACGATCGGGATCGGTGCTGGACCCGGAACTCTGGGCCAGGTGCTTGTTATGGGAGACATGATGGGGATGTGCGATCCCGAGGTATCTCATACCCCAAAGTTTGTCAAGCACTACGCTGATTTCTTTGGGGCAGGGGTCCGGGGTTTGGTCGAGTACAAGGCCGACTTGGACTCGGGGGTGTTTCCTGACGCAGACATCCATGGCTACAAGATGAAGAAGGATGTGTTGGACGAGATCAGACACCAAATATGTAATGACTCATGACTAAAAGTATTTATGAAATTTAAATTAATTTTTCAGTATGACTCTCGAGATGATTCAAGCCAATGAAGACGGTGATGTGCTTCGTGTTTTCGTGGTGAGACACGGCCAAACAGACCATAACCGTAGTAAGATCCTCCAGGGACACTTGGACATCGATGTCAACTCCACTGGCCGCGAACAGGCGGCGTTGGCTGGTGATGCACTCGCGCATATTGTGTTTGATGAATGTATCAGTTCGGACTTGGTGCGATGCCGAAGCACCATGGCCGAGATCGTGGCGAAACAGCCACAGTCACAATCTCTGCTGCTACTGCAGAGTATCAGACTTACCTCAGACTTGCGTGAACGCAACATGGGCGCTGTTGAAGGGATGTATTTGAGCGATGCGTTGGCGGAGTATGGCGAGGGGTTCCGTGAGCTCGGTGAGTCGCGGCCTGCATTCGTCGAGCGTGTGGAGCGGGCATGGAACGAGCTTGTAACAAGCAAGGCCTCGAGCAAGAACGTTGTTGTGTGTACGCACGGCGGTACGATCACGATGTTGATGAACCATTTAGTGGTGAAGCGCGACTACCAACTTCATAAACTGTTGGTGATCGACAACCTCAAGTTTCCGTTCAACACACTGGTGACGGTGGTGGATATCACGAAACTGAATCTACAAGGCGCGATACAGGCCTTTGGCAACACAGACCATTTGGGTGGGTTCTATGAAGTAACAGAACAACGATTGCGATAGAAAAATAGAAAAATTAATAGAATGTTTAAACACCTTGGCGATGCGATGCAACGTATTCCAACCGTAAAGCTTGCGTTTGACAAGCATGCTGGTGGTTCTACTAAGGCGCCGGTGGTGATCTTACATGGACTCTTTGGGTCCAAGACGAATACACGGACGGTAGCCAAGCAGCTTGCGGCGCGGATGCATCGCGATATCTTCTGTTTGGATCTCCGGAATTTCGGACAACTGCCCCATGATACACGGCTTGATTATCCTGCGTTGGCGGCCGACGTTGAGATGTTTATCGAGCTGCAATTGGCTGCGAAACCGATCTTGGTGGGCCATTCGATGGGTGCAAAAACCGCGATGGCCGTAGCATTGCGGCGTCCTGAACTTCCAGCGATGCTTGTGAGTGTAGACAATGCGCCCGTGAACTTGGGCACAGGTCTGGGCTTTTCCAAGTACGTCAACCAGCTCCGGTTGGCGACGGAGAAGTACAAGTACACGAATATCAAGGATGTCGATGCCAAGTTGGCCGAGGTAGAACCCAACTTATCCGTGCGCCAGTTTCTCTTGACCAACATGAACCGGCGCAAAAACGAGCCCATCACCTCCAAGATTCCGTTAGATATCATTGGCAACGCCATTGTGCTGGGCAACATCGCGGCATGGCCGTACGATCCCAATTTCTCGCGGTGGACAGGTCCGTCGCTCTTTATTCGAGGCACCGAGTCAAACTACGTTCCTGACGACGTGATTCCCGATATCGGCCGTTTCTTCCCGGACTTTGAGGTCCGTGATATCGCCAGCGGCCACTGGGTCATTAGTGAAAAGCCTGTCGAATTCATGGATACTTTGGTTGATTTTATAGAAAGAAAAGAAGATGCTTAATTATAAATCGCCAACTTTAACACTACCATCGCCCACATAATCACCATAAATATCAAACCGTCTCTGGTAATGGACCGGGATCCCTTCCCTTGCCTTGGGAAGAAGTTCGTGGTTCAATTCAGCGTAGAGAATCTCTTCACCTTCGCCTGCCTCGGCCACAATGTTGCCCATGGGATCAGCCACAAGCGAGTGACCGTACGCCTGGTACCCGTTTCCACCCACGTCGCGTGCTGGTGAGCAGAGCACGGTGAAGATCTCGTTATCTACAGCCCGCGACCGGGCCAACAAGTGCCAGTGCAACGGACCCGTCGTGGTGTTGAATGCACCGGGATAAAACATCGCAAAACTGTTGTTGGGGCTCCGTGCAGCAATCAGGGCCAATTCAGGGAACCGGATATCGTAGCAGATCCCTAAACCAACCAGTCCAAAGTCGCCCAATTTGAACACCGTTGCTTTGTCGCCGCTCGATAACGAAACAGATTCCTGGAACGTGATGCCGCCAGGAATGTCGATATCAAACAAATGCGCCTTACGGTGCTTGGCAATGATCTCGCCCGATGGTGCAAACGTTAACGAAGTGTTAAAGATCCGATTATCGAGCTGCGGATCGATTTCGGGGATCGAGCCCCCGACTATAAATATGCCGTGCTGTTTGGCGAGCGACGATAAATGCAGCGTGGTCTCGCCATTGGGGATCAATTCGGCATAGTTACGGAATTGGTCGACGGCGTACGGCGAGTTGAAACATTCGGGTAACATCACCAAGTCCAATTTTCCAATGGTCGACGAAGTCACTGCATCGTTGATGAACTGTGTCACTTTGTTAAGGTTGGCCTGCTTATCACTGCCAGCCTTCAATTGAATAAGTGCAATCTTGAGCGATTGACTCAATGGTGCTTTTAAAACAGACATCTTGCGCCACTGTGGAGTTGATAAGAAATTGATAAAAGAAAAATAGTTTAACTATCAGAAAAATCGAGGATCAACTAAAATCAACTAAAATCAACTAAAATCAATTAATCAACAACAATCAATTAATCAACAACAATAAATCAACTAATCAACAATAATCTAATATAATCCATAAATTAATCAAGTCGAATCATTATATTAATAAATATCTAATTGTTGCAAAATCTTTGAATTATCAATTAATCGTTATATTAAATTATATTATACTATGTATCTACCGTATTCTTTCTTCTTTCCCGTAACTGTTTTAACAAAAAGATACTTGATAAAACAATCCCAAGCCCTGCCAAGCCCAAGCCCATGTATTGGGCCTTGTGTATACCCATGATGGTTGTTTCCAACAGTTGTGGTTTGTCGCAGACCTCGTAGTGTTCCACGGTGCCTGCGATCCCCAAGCCAATGGCGATCGAGTAGTTGACAAACGTTGAAACCAACGAGCCAGCAATGCCCTGCTGGTGTTTTGGAAGCGCCTGCAGCAAGAGGATACATGCAGCAGGAAACGACATGTCCATACCAAACGGTGCCACGAGAAAACTGACAAACTTCTGGCCCCAGTAGATCTGGCCCACGGGTCTGGTGGCCAGAAGCACACTGCTAACCATAAAAAAGACCATGGCAAAGAAAAAGACCACCGACGACGGTGTTTTGGTGAGAAGAACCGCAGTCATAAGTGCAGCAATGTAGCCTGTTGGCATACATGGAATCGCCTTGACCGCAGCCATCACGGGCGTATCGCCGTCAACAACAAGTGCCCAGCGAAAGAGATAAAAGAGCCACACACCAAAACACGACCAGCCTGCGGCAATGCACCCCAAGACGAAGCCAGTGTCACCTTTCAACACTTCGGGTGGCACCAACGGATCCTCAACACGGGTTTCAATAAAGTAGAATGCAACAAGACACAAGAACCCCACAATAAGAAGCACATAGACATATGGCTTGTCCCAGCCCACATTGGGGCCCTGGTTCCAGGCAAAGTTAATAAGCACCAACCCTGAAACACCAGCGATCGAGCCCCACCAGTCAAAGGATCCGCCCGTGCTGTGGCCAATATGATGAGGAATGATAAAGTATGCCAATACCGCAACTGCAGCAGCAACCATGCCACAGACCCAGAAGGTCCATGGCCACCAGGCGACCTGAGCAAACATTCCGCTCCAAAGAGCACCGATCACAAATCCTCCAGGGGCAATTGCACCAAAGAGACACATGCAGATGTTCTTGCGCATGCCTGGAGGGTAGAACGAGCCCAAAAGGGCCTGGGAATTGGGCATCATGATCGCCGGCCCGATCCCTTGTAATGCTCTCATCACGTCAAAGAAGATGGTCGACTTGGCAAACCCCGAAAAGCCCACCACCAACGACCACACCGCGTACCACAAGTATCCCACAATGTACATGCGTTTAAAGCCGTGCATGTCGCCCAAGCGGCCGGAAATGAGGATGAATGTGCCGACTGTGAGCGAAAACGACGCTGAGAACCACGAGATTTCGCCAGGCTGTTCCGCAACGCCGAACGACGTGCCAATGACGTTCATGGTGTTCATGGTCTGCGAGACCAGCGCCTGCGTCAAGAGCTGCGACATGCACATCAACGCGACAAACAAGATCTCGTGGCCCAACGAGATGGTTTCGTGGTTGGGAACGGCCGCAAGTGTCCGTACCGAGACATTATCGTCACTAATAGGTTTCAGTTCGTACTCAGGCTCAAACGACGCCACCGACTCCTCAGAAACCGAACTCATGGAATGCTGTTGCATCAAACACATCGGGATGCCATCGCTTTATGTACTCCGCAAACGGACCGCGTTCCGAAAATACAGGGCCGCGTTCCGATGCCCTGCGTCAGTTACATATATATTAACGTTTAACCTTTTTTTAGTAATGTGCAACAATGATTGACTAAAATACTACTTGACTAAAACAATCGTAGTTTATTCTTATTAATGATTAGAAAGGCTTGATCCTTGGCTTAATAATGTCTGGGCATGATGTTCTTCTTCGTTATCGCCGTGCTAACTGCTGACGTAATTATATTCTATGAAAACTTTGTCGTTTGCTTCAACCACTTCAAATGAGGAAGAAACACTGTGTCACATCTCTTGACCTGCATCTCTTCTTCGGCCCGTGCATACACCAAGTACCGTGTCATCAACTCGTCGCTACGCACACCAGAACCGTCCACAGCCACGCCGTGCTCATCGTAGTAGTTTGGACACAACGCCTGAGTAAAGATTTGAAACACCCGCAAATCAAAATCATAGCCCACATTGTCGTAGATACCCTCGTACATCCGTATATGGTCCTTCAGCGACTCATAAACCAAATCATGATTGCTTTCCAACCATCCAGGAAAGAATTTCGGGTACGATAAATGCATAAACATCAACTCGGGATCAGGGTGCTTTTCAGCCGTCTGGATTGGATTGTAGTGGCCCAAGGCCTTGGCCGTGAACTGTTCATCGACCTGCGACACATACCCGACCCACTGAAACTGCTTGAGCGTCTGGAACCACGGCTCCTTCATCACATGTGCGGCCGCAATGAACGTCTCCTTGTCACCTTCTCCAGCAGACCCTTGCGTCATCAACGGATAGTAATAGTGCGGACCAAACACGTTGTAGTAAAGACAAAGCAACAAAGTCCGGAGATGACTCGTCTTGTTGACCATAAGCATCCCTGTTTCCAGTGACGGGTTCGGTAAGGTGCCCTCAAAGTCATGGAAATGCGAATCAAGAAACGTATACTCGTTCAACGGCTTCTTGCCATGCTTGTCGTCATATTCCGAGTACCGTACCTTGTTCTCCTGCACATTCACGCCTGCAATGTCAAAGAACTTGGGGTTTGTAGTTCTGGCCCATGCATCAGGCCACAAGATAAGCCCGTGTTTGTGGTACAACTCGGAATCAAAGAGATGATCGGGGTTCTTGGTAGGGAAGTTGTCGGAGTCAAGGTACAACACATTCTCGAACTTGGACGTCAAGAGCGCCAACATCTTGAACTGGTACCCACCAATATTGAACCGCAGGTTCAAGTCCGTGATGAGATCCTCGTCAATAACGTTACACCGTGCATTGTACCGCGGAAGTATCTTCTCACAGAACTCCGACTCGTATTCGTGTTTCGTGGGAATAAAGAGTTCAATGGGAAGCTTTGCGCCGGTGGCACGGAGCTGCTTGATCACCAAGTACGAGAGCCAGCTATACTGCAACCCACCAACCAATACGTAACCCTTTGTTCCTTCGTAATGCGTCCATTGTGGCTCGCTGCGCCGAATATTCCCAAAAGTAGAAACACCATAATTTTCCACAAGCTTATTGATATGGATATCGACATACCGCTGGTGAGAGTCCTTCAATTCGGCAACGGTGGTTTCAGGAAGATCAAGGACATTCTCGAGTACGTCCTTGGTGAAGAGGAAATCAGAATCGGTGGAAAACTTTTCAGGCGCCTTTTCTGTCTTGTAATTACCCTTCAACAGCGGTGACTTTAATGCATAGTCTTCCATGTCGTTGAAAAACACGGTATAATCATGGATCGATTTTTTAATCGAATCTTGCGGGCTCAGAGGACTCTTTTGTGCCACCAAATTCGGCTTAGAAGTAACACTTTGTCTTGTTACAAGATGCATCACTGCCATGGCAAGAACTGCAAGAACTGCAATTCTCACCACCACTCGCTTGTTTAACCGTAAGATAACCATTATCGGTTGTGATGGTTGTAAAAAAAAAAAAAAGAAAGAGAATGTGTTGATATAATTGCGCGTCTTGGTCACGTGACAATTATAAATAACAATCATCACTGTCAAATTGAATACAAGTCCAAAACAAGATCTATGCATCATATGGTTAGAAAATGCTTTAATGCATAATTATCTGTTGAAAAAAAAAAGATGGAGCTATTGTTTTATCAATGGTCCACAGATGACAACAGTATCATAATCACAATATTTCTAGACGCGCACACGTGATTTCATGATCTACAACAATCAATCTCCTAACCAGATGGCCATCCCGAAGAAACTTTACTTGTTTGGGGTATCAATTGAGCATTCGAAAGCTCCTGCGTTCCATAACTTTGTTTTTTCCAAGCTTGGTTTGCCATGGACGTACGGATTGTTTGAAACGGACGACGTTGCGGCAATCATGGCCGAGCTCCAGAAAGATGAGTGTATTGGCGGGGCAATCACGATGCCGAACAAATTGAGTATGGTACCCCAGGTTGATCGGGTAGACGATGATGCTCGTGGTGTTGGGGCGATCAACACGGTGTATCTCGCCGAAGAAAACGGCACCACGGTGTTTGCTGGTGCCAATACCGATACGATTGGGATCCGTGACTCGTTTTTGTTCCATGCCACGGCAGAGGCCAGTCGGTCACGGTCAGAAAAGCGTCCGGGTTTGGTGTATGGTGGTGGAGGCGCCTGTTGTCTGGCGGTGTATGCGTTGGGAGAGTTTTTGGGGTGTGCTGAGATTTACGTCGTCAACCGCGATGCTAGCGAGGTCGATCGCGTGCGCACCGCCATGACCGCAGGCGGGTTCACGGGTACAATTACCCACATTGGTACACCCGAGGAAGCTGCTAGCGCTGTCCAGCCCATCCTTGCGGTATGCACGATTCCAGACATTGAACCAGTGACACCAGCAGAAAAACTTGCTCGTGAAACGTTGCAGGTTTTTGTTGATCGCGCCCCGGGCGCCATGGTGGAAATGTGCTACCATCCCAGCCCCAAAACTCGCCTCGTGCGCGCATTTACCGAGGCAAACTGGCATGTCGTGGGCGGCATCTACGTCATGATTTACCAGGGCTTTGCCCAACAGCTGTTGTGGACAGGAAGATCGTTGGAGGATTTGCCTTGCAAGGAAGCCATCGAGTTCCTAAAACAAAATAACCAGTTATAAATGTAATTTTTCGCAATCAAATCCCGTTTCTTATCATGAATAAGCTCATGCAACTCTCTTCTCGTGCAAAACCAAGTACGTTTACAAAACTACTGCCAGATTCAAAGATCCCTACATCTGCAGCAGCGCTCAGGGAGAAAGAGTTGCGCCACACGCCGCGTGTTCTTTCTGAAGGAAGCTTTTCATGGACTGTGCCTCAGCTCCGACCCTCATACACGTACCTTACATCGAGCCCCAATGCGATAAGAGATCTCGAAATCAGACCTGAAGAAACCGAAACGAAACAATATCGCCAAATAGTCGCTGGACAGGCGTACCATACCGAGTTGGCCGCGAGTCTCCCGGTTCCTTACTCCCAGGCTTACGCAGGCTGGCAATTTGGACTGTTTGCTGGTCAGCTTGGTGATGGCCGGGTCACCAACCTTTTTGAGGTTGATTCGTCGGTCAAGGGACCCCAATTGAATCGTTCTGTCCACGAAATTCAGCTTAAGGGACTGGGAATGACGCCGTTTTCTCGGTTTGCCGATGGTAAAGCCGTGCTCAGCTCGTCCATCAGAGAATATATCATCTCAGAACACTTGCATGCCGTTGGAATTCCGTCTACACGTGCATTGGCCATTACATTTTTACCAGAAACCAGAGCCCAGCGCCATCGCGTGGAGAAATGTGCTATTGTTGCCCGTTTTGCCCCGCTGTGGATCCGTCTTGGTACTTTCGACTTGTACCGCTGGCGTGGCGACCGCAAGGGTGTTACAGAGCTTGCAGATTATGTGGTGGATGAGTTGTTCACGTTCGATAACCAGAGTTTTCACTACTTAAACACCATTGACGTTACCAAGTTTACTACATTCCATCTTACCAAGTACGATAAAATGTACTATGAAACCATTGTACGTAACGCAGAAACAACAGCACTTTGGCAAAGCTACGGGTTTCTTAATGGAGTCCTCAATACAGACAATACTTCAATCCTTGGACTCTCGATGGACTTTGGCCCATTTGCCATCATGGACCGCTATAACCCCAACTATACACCAAACACAGAAGACCACGAGCTTCGTTATAGCTACAAGAACACCCCCACTGCCATCTGGTGGAACCTTACCCGTTTAGGTGAAGATTTGGCTGAGCTCATTGGTGCCGGAGAACTCCTAGACAACAGCGATTTCAAGCTGGGCGAAATAAAGCCAGAATGGGAAGATCAAATCATTAAACGGGCCACCAAAATCATTGAAACTGGAGGAGAGATTTACAAGTATGTGTTTACCAGAAAGTACGTTGAAACATTTGTTAAAAGAATGGGAATGTCGACCAAGTTGATCGAAGATCCTGATGTGGTTAATAATGAGCTCATTGCACCATTGTTAGACATGTTATTGCTTCTCCAATGTGATTTTAACAACTTTTTTGTCACTTTACAACAACACCCGGTGGAAAGTCTCGGCCAAGACACATTATTTATCCATAAATTCACTCAGGACCTGGCGTTGGTGCGGGAAGTCGCTTCCTGGCTTGAAATCTACAGGAAATACCTTGCCAAATCAGCTGCTATTGACCCCACACCCAGAGAAAGTATATCGTGCAACCACAATCCCCTCTTCTTGCCTCGGAGCTGGGTTTTGGACCAGGTGATCACGTATACTGAAGAAAGTAGTGATGTTCTGCAGTTGGAAAAGCTTCAGAAGATGGCAACGAATCCGTATGATAAAAGTAAATGGGGAGACGAATTAAAGGAAATGGAACTTCTCTGGACAATGAACGAAGTTGGCGATGTCTACAGTATGATGCAGAGAAGCTGTGCTAGTTAAATATAAAGAAAAAAAGGCATATCATTTAGTATAATACTATGTTCTGAATGACGACTCATTATACCCACGACGAATAGCTTCACGTGCCTGTTCTTGGACACTGGGGTCCAACTTGGCGACTCTGTCATTCAACGCTTCGTCACGACTGTTGTAGGCAGATTCTGAGCCCAAAGTAGTCAGGCGATTCTTGTCATAATCCAGCAGGGAATTGCTGCTAAAAATCAGAGAATCCGAAAGTTTCTTGGAATGGTCCTTCTTGTGTAGGACACTAGATGAGGTGTAGGAACCACTGCCAATATCGGGTCCTACAGAAGATGTAGAAGCGGTGTGTTTATGGCTAGACTTTCTTGTAGATCCAGAATACTGATCTGATTCGTTGGTAGACAGCAATGATTCTTCAGTAAAAGATTCTCTCCGTTGATGAGATCCCTTTTCGGAACCATCTTTTTTTGAACCCTGGGACTCGCCATCTGATCTACGTGTTTCAGAAGACCTAGACTTTGTGAATTTGGTCCCGATACCTCCTTCAACCCCACTCAAATTTTCGCGTCCAAAATACTCTCCACCTTTTTTATCCAACTCATTCGCATACTTTGCGGCCAGTTCGTGGTTGAGACCATCGTTCTTGTTCTGTTTTTGGACTTCGGTGGATAGTTTAGCGTCGGTACCAAGAGCTTTTCCTCCGCTGGAGTCCAACTCTTGTTCTGTCTGGTCATTTATCCCAAATTTGTTTTGAATCTTATCTGTAAACCCCATTCTACCTAATGTCTGATGTGTTTATTTCCATAATCTCCATGTGGTGTTCCTTAAATACTTGTTTTTTGAGGTCGCATCCCTTTTGGTGCCTTTCGGTGGTTGCGAAATTTTATGCAGCAGGGTGCCTGTAGACCCCGTTGCGGTCTGGATTTGTTTCAGTTTTCTAACGGCCATATTTCAGGTCCAGAAGCCTTCACAGGCACTTTGAGACAACAATACGTGCCTGTGTCCAAAAAGGGGGAGATGTGGCTGCAAACTCTATCGCGCTTCTATAGAAATTGTCAGATCTCTACATCACAAGTTTTCGGTTGCTATCATAGATTGAAAATATTAAACATTAAATATTAATAGTCAGGCACATATTTAAGTATTAGCTTTTATCGTGACATCATGCTTTGTGTTACGCCTCATATTTCTCAACCGTAACCGGAACCTTCAACCGTACTACTTCCCCGTTCATCAAATGCACGGAAATCCGTACATAGTACATTCTCGACATGTGGCAGGATTGGAAGTTAGGCACCAACGTATAAACATCATAGCCAGGACCAATCTTGCTGGCATGGTGAATATCCTTGATAGTAGCCGATGTAAGATCTAACTTGAGTGTCATTTTCTTGCAGAAACCATGGTCCTTATCGTTATACAACCACGGTGCTGCTGCTGCAATCTCACTCGCACTTAATGCATTCGCTTCGGCCCCGGATTCTCCCACTATTGTGGCCTTCTTCACATATAAATTGTTGCATTTTTCATCAATTTGACACATTGCCTTGAGATCATTCACCAACAGTCGCTCAACCTTAAAGTTTTCGGGGCCCAACTCTACCAAAAGATTGTACACCTCTGTAGACAATTTCTGGTGCGGAGCTACAACATTACGGGTAAAAGAATCCGAATCTTCAAGCAGATCCGTCACTTCATGCCCATGTTGGTTAAATATAAAATCATGGTGGAACTCAACCGGTATTGGAAATTTCTTTGATGTCAACGTCAACACAACAAAGTCCGTAATCACCCGTTTGACTTGAGGAAGTTTCTGCTTGGTTCCAGTAATATTGGAAATAAAGCTAGGACCAGTAAATGTCAAGTCAATTGGCACTTCAATATTCCAGCTATCTATCTGTCCTTGTGAAACTGGGATCGTTCTGTGACGAGAAGGTTTAATATACGATATTTTGTAGCTGGTTTTGGGAGAAATTAGCTTGATGGTTCCTAAGGGCTTTGTTGATCCAGTCAAGAAATTCTTCGACGACAAGCCAGCAATGATTTCATAGTATTCCACTTTGGGCCTTTCGTTCGATGAATCGGCAGTATACGTGTACTTGATTTCACGTTTCTTGGTACGATTAAACTGCAGCTGGGCCCGTTCTATCCGTTCATATAGGTCAGTGGATGAAGCTTCGTTTGAACTGATTATCTGGGCAAGCAATTTGCCATACTCAATCTTTTCCTTGACTCGGCTCGTAAAGTTTTCATAAATTAGTTTCTTCTCAGTGTATCTCATTAAGCGTTCAATTGTGGTCATTGGTGGATTCTTCTGGACGATTCTGACATGTTCAGATTTTTGTTTCAAGATTATAAATTCGTCACCTTTCGAGTTAACCAACTTGGTATCTTCCTGAGGAAGATCTTGGACAACATTATACTTTGACTTGCGGCCTATGAATCTGGCCATAACTTCGTACGAGATAAAGGTATCAACGTTAGAGAAATCACGAACGTACAGCTCCCGTGAAAGTTTTTTGCGGTTCAATCCAATTGTGGGAGGAAGTAAGACGTGTTGGCTTAAGTTGTGTTCACTGCACTCAGAATCCAAGAGGTTGCTAGGGATCTTAAATGTAAAAAACCGCTTGTAGTCGACACCAGCACGTATGAACTTCAGTTGGAATGCCAATCTTGTACCATCCAATGGATCAACCTTGTCCGGGCAAGAGTAGGCGTTACCATATTCAGTGATTAATCGGTTGATGTTGGCCTGGTTGAACGAACCACTGAAGTCGAACATCTGAAGAAACTGCAACCGTTTACTTACGCAATGGTTTTCGCTGAATTTATTGCTCCTGATCAGAAACGTTCCTTCAAACAAGAGATAGAACATCTCAAACGGAATATCGACCTGTGATTCGTTGCGGATCATGGCATAACCATAGATGAAATCGCCTTGCTTATACTCGTGCAACAGCGGATCGATCTCGACTGGTTTCTCGTTCGGAACTCCGATCTCTTTGGTAAAATGAAAACTGATCTTGACAGCATTCGACGTCAAGTTGTCAGTATTGGAAAGGTCCTTTAATCTTTCAATATTGTCGAGAATCGTTTCTTTCCAAGTATTGGTGTTTTCATCGGCAAGTATGATAGACGAATTGGAACCGGTTGTGCTGGTGTCGCTCTCGGATTCTGGTGTGGTGCTGGTATCGGCAGGTACCGAAGAAAGGTGCGTTTCTGTCGTATGTGCGCCACTAACTGTTGACGATACGATGGACGGAGGTGCCGTGGCTCTAATTGAGTTCTCGTCGTACGTGGGTAGTTCCAGGGGAACAGTGAAGTCGTGGCTCACTGTATTGGTGAACATGTAATAAGAAGGAAGAATACTCCAGAGTGGGTCCTCTGCTGGTTCGCCAGCAACAGCAGAGTCAACAGCTGATTGTTTCTGTTTCTTTTGCAATAGATATTCCTGTTCCTTCGTAAGCATTGCTGATGACTTCAAAGAATGCTAATCAGCGTTAATTTAAGTTCAAACACTATTGAGGAATTAGTAATCATTAATTGAGTCATCTCTCGTAAATAGCTGCACGAATCGATCGAAAACGGTAGAACCCTTTTTTGCGCGTATCGGTAATTTTTCTATTTTAGTGGACGGAACCGATCCGGAGTTTTCCCCGCGTTCCAACGGCGCGACCCAAGAGTCATTTTAGACGAACAGTTACGAACATAATGCTGAGTCTCATTGTTTCTCTACATTTAATCCTAGTTTTATCCGTACGTTGATATTGCCTGGAATCAACACTGTCACCACTATCTGGTACATTCGGGACATGAAACAGGACTGGAAGTTCGGCACCAAGCAGAACCGATCATAGGCATCGGTCGCCAACCGGATTCCTCTCATGTGGTTAGTGACCATCGACGTTAAATCAAGCTTGAGCTTGGCACGGATCTTATACGGACCTCCTTCGTTCACCCACGGCAACAGCTTGTGCATCTTGTTGGGTCCAGCATCAAATGTAGCTCCACTGGCCTGGTCTTCCAACTTCGCCTTCATCACAGAAAGACTGTTGTGTTTCTCTTCAAGCTGACACATGCTCGAGATATCTTCCAAAAGAAGCTTATCAATGGGCAAGTTGTTGCCCAACTCAGTGGCTAATGGATACAACTTTGAATTCAATTTCTGGAACGGCTCTATAATATTATGCGTAAATGTATCCATATCCCGGAACGAGAAGTTATCTTCACACTTGTTGTACACAATATCATGATGAAACTCAACCGGTACGGCATAACTCTTGCTCTTGATCGTAATCACGTCGACCACTGCAGTAATTGAACGTACTTGTGGAGGTTTCGTATCTTTTTCTCCAGCAAAAAACGTCAACTCAAGCGGAATCTCAATGTTCCAGCTCGAGGTATCAAGCATCTCACGAAACCGTGCCGGCTTGATATACTCAATCGTGTACTCTTTGCGCGGAGTGGTGAGAACAAACGTACCCACTGGTTTTACTGAGCCAGTAAATGACTTCTTAAGGATGGGGGCCGATACTTCATACGTTTCCTTGGCCTTGATGGGCGGTGGAATAGTGGCATACTTGCCATCTTTCATTTTCTTCACTTTTTCTTCAGCATCTTCCGCATCTTTGGATGTTTTAAATACTGTTCCATACAAGATCCGGTCGTTGATGCGGTTAATAAGGTTAGTGTATAGTAATCTGTTCTGGGTAAGTCGAGCTTCCTTCTCCTTCACTGTCAATTTCTGGGCTTGTGGCACGTTCCGAACACTGCCTGCAGCTTCTTTCAAAATGATATACTCGTCACCCTGTGAATTGACAAGTTTAGTGTCGCCGTGGTCCAGCTGCACATCGTAAATTGACTTGCGGCCAATGAAACGGGCAAGAACTTGGTACTTGATGGAACTGAAAAAGATGGGAAAGTCCCGAAATGTCTGGTTGTAAGTATCTTCACCCAATGACGGTGGTAATAGAATGTGCAGATTTAATGTATGGTTATTGCACTCCGAATCCAAAAGGTTACCGGGGATCTTGAACGTGAAAAACCGTTTATACACCCGGTTTGGATGGATGATTCGGTCGGGGAGGTTCATATGAGTTCCATCTCGAGGATCTACCCGGTCGAGACTGTGTGTATGAATGGTATCGATGGCTGTAAGTCGTGAGACATGGATCTCGTTCCATGAAGCACTAAAGTCAAACATTTGGAGAAACTTGCGTAATATAGAATGTTTTTGGTTGGGATGGTCTATAATAACGTTTCCTTCAAACATAAGGTAGAACATATCAAATGGAATCGGTTCAGGAGACTTGTTGGTAATAAGAACGTATCCATAGATATAATCGCCCTGTTTGTACTCACTCAACAGGAGATCAACCTCTGTCGGCTGCTTGTTCATTTCTCCCACCTCTTTGGTGAAATGGAAACTTACGTGGATAGCGTCACTTCTCAGGTTTCCCGTATCAGTAAGGTTCTTGAGGGTATCGATATTGTCAAGAATGGTTTCTCGCCACGAATTGGTATTTTCATCAGCAATGATCGTGCTTTCGTTGACATTTCTGTTACCAGTATTGCTATTATTATTGTTGTTGTTGGATACGAGTGAAGTCAGTGGCGTCTCCACTGATAGTATGGATGGAGTTTTCGACGAGGCGGCGTATGACGGAAGCTCCAGTGTGATCGCCAATTGCCGTGTATAATTCGTATGCATGTAATATGAAGGCAAGATACTCCATACTGGATCTGTATCTGCTTGTAGCCTCTTTTCAGACGTCTCGGACATTATGTTGACCAACAAATGGGGATACAACGAATGGACTCTTATCCTTTTTGAGTCGACTTTTTCGGACTCGAGATCGCAGTTTATTATAATGCGGAGTAACGTTTACTTTTTTTTTCTTTTTGGTGAGAGCGTCGGCGCCGAATGGTTTCCGGGTCTCAGTGGTGGTATCACCAATAGGATTGCAAGAGAAGTTCAGGTGCCTTTATTGAAAAGAGAATGCTTTTTTGTATGCTTGAACTATGTTTGAGTTTAAAGATCGTAGTTCTGTTTTTAAACAAACCAGACAAGTAAATCCTACATCTCCGATTGGGGAACTCCGGGTGCAAATCTTTAAAAATTCCGGGTTACCAACGGTAACTTATTTAGAGGCTAACTAAATCCGAGAGCTAAAACATATTTTGTGAACTGATTTTCTTATCAGGCTTGGTTCTAAAATCTATACAACATATTATGATTGGTTGCTAGAAAAATCGGCATACGAAATACCTTCCTCCAAGTGTCCACCTGTTGTACACCATTATGACTCAAGATGAAGTATACCTATGTAATTTATTAGTGTGGATTCCAATAATCCTACTACGGGAATATCTGTACCGAGTGTTAACTATATATAGGTAAGCCAACTTTAATAAAAATTGGTTAATTCAATTTTCTCGGAATCAAGCTGGCTCTCTCGTTATAATTGGGTTTTGGCCGTCAATTAGTCCTTGCCTTCAAAACATTTAATCAATCCTTACAATTTTTAAGGTTGCCAATCTGACCGACCCTCCAAAGTTAAGCATTATCCCACGGGGTACAATAACCGTAATTAAAACTCTGTTTTTTGGCTTTGTAACATTATATCATAATTATTACTCATAAAATTCATCTGCCAAATTTCTTCAATTCCCAGTATCTCAACGGAGGATACACCAATCCACTAAATCCCATACACAACCACATGGCAATATCCCCACCATTCTCTCCTCCGATAAGTCTGGCTATTGGTCCTGTCCAATAGGTCTGAGCCATACCAACAGCGGCACCGGTAGCACCAATCACAAATGAGGCCGTTGCGGCAAATCCGTGCGTTAAGCGGTCGTAGTCGTTCCAGATGTTAAAGTTATAATGCTGGTTCTTTCTTAATCTAGAAAGTAGGATATTTTTGGTAGACTCTGGTTGTTGTTGAACTTCAAACTCCTTGACATACAAGTGCTTGAATTTTTCAGTTCTAAAAATCTGGTTTTCTTCCAACAAGATGATAAAGTACATGGATATCCAGTATCCAACCATGGGCAAGAAGTTTCCCAAAATTTCGGAAAACTTGTATCTACCAACAAGGGCACAAATTAAGTAAAAGCCGGTGATAAGGAATGCCCATAGCCACCGTGGGATCTTACCCAAGATACTGCCACCTAATTGAATACCAAAAGCGGCCGAGTAAGTGTTCAAGATGTTGTTTGAAATCAACGAAAGGAAAATAAGAATCAAAAGAAACTTACCACCACCTCCCCAAGGTTCAAAGGCAGCAGCAAGAAGTCCTCCCATACCGTTCTTTGCATATGCTTCGCCCCAAGGTTCATATGTAAGGGCCACATTCCCAATCAAGATACCAGCAACTCCGACAAATGTAGTGGGAGTCCAAATACCAAAAAATGTAAGAAAATAGATGTTGACATCTGGAGTGTTTTCTGGAAACAAGATGTAGTAATCTGAAGCAATGGACCCCCAAGTTGAGGTGATGGCATAACATAAGGAGAAAAATGAAATCCAGTTACCCCTGATGGTAGCCGTGTCAGTGATAGCATCTTCCAAAGTCAAGTGATTGAATTTCTTGGATGCACATACGTAAAGCATCAAGAATGCAAAGTTTACTGGTAAACTTAAGATGGTTTCGACTCTCAATAATTGTTTGATACCAAAAATTGAAACACACAAGGAGACCACAGCAATAATAACGATCCCTTCAGAAAGAGTGACTTTACCATTGCTCACACTCGACAAGATTTGGCCACCAACGACACTATTCACGACAGACCAACCGACCACCCCGATAATACTCACCAAACTAACGAGCTTTACAAACCACCATCCAAACAAGAAACGAGCACCAACCATTTGACGACATCCAGATCTTGGACCCATCATTGCACAGTACGCAGCGATCGCACAGCCAAAAGTATGACCAACCAAACCAGCGATCAAGGTATTCCTTAACCCCAACAGATACACCATCGGTCCCAAATAAAACGACGACATAGAACTTAACCCTCCACACCCAGAAAGCCACAATCCAATAACAGAAATAAGCTGTTTGGTTTTGTTTGTAGACCGTTCGTACGGCTGGATTCTTTCGATCCCACGGGTCTCGACACCCAACGAATCAAGCTTCTTCGAAGCTAGCGACAAATAGTGCCATACAGGATGTTTTGAATCATTTGATGTCTCTGTGGTCTCGACTTGAATGCTAGAATCAGTTTCAACCGCCTTTTTCAGAAACGACATCGACGAAAAGTATGGAGAAAATTGGTCTGGTTTGACTCATTTTTGATTCCTTTTTCTTTGACAGGCTGCAAGATCTGTTGTATGCAGGCTTATGTTGTAATCTACAAATAAAAAAAGAAGCCCGATACGGGGGTCGAACCCGTAACCTTTTGATACCTTTAAGCGTGTTAAGTGACTTTTAAGAGTCAAACGCTCTACCGATTGAGCTAACCAGGCATCTGATTGGAATGTACAATATGTAAAATATTTTTATCAAAGGCTTCAAATTGAATTACTGATAAGAGAATATTAATTCCTCAAGAGCCCTTGAAAGTTGCGGAAGTTATGGAACCAGGAAAGAGTTACATGGACAAAGTATTATATAAAAACCAAACCCACACGAATAGCATATGTTACCTTTAGAGTATAGCCAGAAACGTTTGATGCATGATTACAGAATAGTTATCGAAACAAGATTAAGTAGAAAACACACACACACACATACACATAAACTGTACACGAACATACGAAAAAAAAAAGTTAAATTGTGTTTGCTGCCCTAATTCTTGTAAAAATAAACTCCCGCCCCGCCCCCTATATGTTCGGAGAAGGAATTGATCAACATGTCTTACAAACGATGAGAGATGTGGCCAAAAAAAAAAATGCTCAGTGTTCTAGGTTAGTATGTGAATATCAGGGAAATATATCTTGTTTCATGGAAAGTTATCAAATAATGTAGATAAATTAGAAAACATCATCTATTACATACCCTCAAACATTATTGTCAACGTGGCGGCGTACTCGGGAGGGTTGGTCCCACTGGTGTCGGGTACGCGAAGCGTGGGTTCGCTAATCCCGTTCTGGATATCGCTATTATTTATATGATGTACATTGAGAAAAAAGAAAAAGTTTTTTTTATAGTTTTATACTTGATCCGGGTAACGCAATCAGGGAGGTTATAATCCTTGTTAGGTGTGGGTATCGGATCAGAAGGTTTATTTAAGGAGCGTGAATTCTCTGTAACCACAGTGTATCTTCCGTATAATGGGAGAGTATTCGTTTATAACAAACGATTACTACATATTCAATATGAATTTGATTGGTTACCTTCAGAAGATCGAGAGGTTGATGATCCTGACGCTGCACGGGTTATTAGCACTCATCGTGGTACCTATGGTTACTTTATTTATTGTTGATATCTTGGGATATTTGTACTTGAAAACTTTCAAGCCTTCCCCAAGCGAATTGACCTGGAAATCCAGCTAGGAACTTATCTCCGCTGTTGTGAGGCAATTAAGAGGGTCTTTGAGTTATTATAGATTGGCTGGTACAAGAGATGGCTCGATATATAGACACCCTTTTTTTTATTTTTGACTTATTTATTAATGTTACAACTTGATTTTAAGCTGCTTGTATGTGGGACTGAAATGCCTACTGGACTAGGGCATCCTTATCAGATATAATTGCTGAATCTGGAAATATGCTCTCTCGGATTATATGCGTCTCCGGTTATTTACGTGTGTATGGTCTTTTTTAGCGTAATTGATGCTTTAGTTCATCTGCAATCTGTGTTATCTGATATATTTTAAAGATAAAACCACCTGTCCCCTACCCCGCTGTCTTCTCTAAGAATAGAAGGTGTGTTTTTACTAACCTTAATTTCTATTCTTTCCTCAGCATAATTATTCAAACCCAATCTGGCACTAATTCTTAACTTAATTCGTACCATCCATTCCAGTAAAAAAACCTACACCATAAATATTAACTTTCCACTAACCAATAATAAACTTATCATCATGATAACCCTCTATTTTCGAACACTATTAACCAAGTTGGCGTACTGTTTGGCCTTGCTCTCGTTATCGAATGTAATTTCTATATCGTCATCATCTTCATTATCATCTTCATCTTCATCGTCGTCGTCAAGAACAACTCGATTTTTATTCTTGAATGCTGGACCAACTATCATCTTAGGAGTCATGATCTCATGCTTTATTCCGCCATTGATGGGTCGTTCTTCAACCATTTGGTGGTATTTCTTCAGGTCCTGGATATTCTTACGCCATCTGGTTGCCCGGTCTTCCTTCTCTTTATTACTACTGGTAAGCGACTTGTTCTTGGACTTCTCGTTGCTCAAATCATAGAGCTCTTTAACCCGTAACAGGTTTTGTTTGATAGCAGAAATAGATTTCAGTGCAGTAGCCCGAGTCGGATCAAACCCAATTTTGCTAATCATAGTACTCGAAAAGGGAGATTGGGTTTCTTGTGGCTTTTCCTTCACCAAGTTTAAACTCTTAACCACTGGATTATTAGAAAGCTTCATTAACTTCTCTTCCAATGATTTGTTAGATCGTTCATTTATTTCTCGTCGTTTGGCGTACTTGATCTCTATTTCACGAGGATCATGGTACTTGTCCCTGTTCTTGGTGAACTCGCTCTCGCGTCCGTAAACAGTGGTGTCTTCGTTATACAGCTCCATGTACCCGGTACCGTTTCTTCCGAGATATACAGATTGTTTCTTCTTCTGTGGTGACTTCATCTGAACGCTGCCACTAAGTTCCATACGCTTGTTGGCTGCACTCTTAAACTTGGCATCGATATGGTAGTCACACATGTCAGTCTTTTTGGTATTGATGACGTTTTTACATTGCTGGTTGTCGACTTTCTTGATAAATTTGCATGTCCCAAAGTCTCTTATTGCCCCCACCTCCAAGACTGACCCAAGGTTAAACTTATCAAGCTTCAAAGTAAATCCGGACTTTTCAGCATCTTTGAATTGATATTTGTTGATGTTCGGGTTGAGAATATACAAGAGATCCCCTGCTTTCAACTTCCAATACTGTGCAAAGGCCTCCCCAAAGAACATCACCTCCACTGAGCGATTGAAGTCACCAACACTGATTTTCATGTACTTTTTGTTGTCCTTGGTAACTTGTGGCGATGGTTTCTTAAGAACGAACCCAACAAAACACCAATTGCTGTACATAGGCTCTGCATAGTTGTTGGAACGGTTGACTTTTGCGAGTAACTTATCGATCTTCAAGAATTTCATATCTGGATCGGTGTTATTAATCACCAGCTTCAATGTGCTGGAGTCAATGTACCGTTTGCGCAAGTATTGGTTGCTTATTGGTTCAATCTCATCAACATCCGTATTCTGGGGTTTATATTCACCGATTTCAAACAGAAATTGCCGTTTATCGTAGTCAATTGATTGATCTCGCAATGCCTTATGTTCAAAGTTAGTTTCGTATAGTTTATTAATGAAATTAGAAGCTTTGGGTCGTTTTTCTGGATATGAAGGAGGTCTGTCGACATTTGTACGTTTGACTGGGAGTCGCTCAACCTGAACTTCGATTCGTTTGGCTTTTTCAGGACTTTTTGGTACTTCTATCGCCGTTTCTTCGACGCGTTTCTGGCGTTTTAGCTCTTTCTTTCGTTTCAAGGCCTCATATTTCACCTCAAACTCCTTTAATAAGTCATTGACTTCATCAGCAGAGTCATCGGTAAGCAAATCGTCTGGATTTAGCGCGTCTCTTGGATCATCCATTGATAATCGTTAAGATCCAACTTTTTTTTTGCACGATTGAAATGCGACCTTAACCAAACACATATACCTAAACTGAACTTGTTCACTCCGTTATCAAACAATGCCTCGAGGGAGAACCAAATCGATCGTTCAGATTGCTTCTGGTGTACCGTCATTTAAGGAAGACCATCTTAATCTTGGAAAGGAACCCACCGCATACAAGCATTCCCGTTCGCGATCATTATCGAGCTTGAGTTCAACCACATCAACTGCCACAACGCTCGATACTCTGTACCCGCTTTCTTCAGGAGAAAAGGATACGGTCTGGACGAGATACATTGATACTTACAATTACGATTGTTTGTTAGATACAAAAGATATCGATACCATCAACCAATTGGATACTCTACGGTGTCTCAACTTCAAGGACAATTGTGACATCAACAAACGCCAATTAGGAACTTTTATTGACGAAACCGACTCACTTTTAGACTCCATCAACAACCTCACATTGAAATATGATCAGATCTCAAGGGGAACTTCTGACTTTGATACCAAAAGTACCAAGCTCTTGAATCTCCTGTCTGAATACACCGACAAGTATAACCAAATTGAAAGATATCTCCGCCACTTTGAACGCTTAGAATCTATAACCAGACACTTATCGAAGCTGGGATACACCTTGGTTGTTCAACGTCGTGATTTCTTCTACGACGATATTCTCCACCAATTGGACGAATCAATTGAGTTCTTCTCGCAACACCCAGAATTCAAAGATATTGAACTCTACCAGAACCGTTTCAGGCAGTGCATGACACGATCATTGACTCTTATTAAGGACTACTTGATAATGGAATTGAATAAGATTCATGAAGGATTGATCAAGTCGATGAATCAAGAAACATTTATCGATTTTATGATCTTCAACGATTTCAATGACTACTTGCTGTCCAACCCACAGTTTAATGAACTTAACCAAGAAATTCTTCGCAGAATCGACAACCACAAGGAGTATGTCGGTTTGGAGAATGATATACTTAACAAATACTTTAGAATCAGATTGCAGTTGATTTCTACTTATCTTGATAATAACCAAGCCTTGAAAAAGCTTCAATCTTCCTCCTCGAGTTTGGTCCAGTCTTGTCAGGATCAAATCTCGTTCTATTCCAAGATTATCGAAAAGGAATTTGAATTGTTCAAAAAGTTCTTTGTTGGTGAAGCCATGCCTATGTTTATAACCTCGGAGTTGTACCAGTATCTCAAGAGTGTTTTGGATACTTTGTATGATAGTTTGAGACAAGGTATATTGAGAGAAACAAACATCACTTCATTGTGTCAATTAACTGCTCTCTTGCAGAAATACTACGGATACGAAGAAGAAAAGGTGGATGAAGTAGACTTTGGAAGACTATTTGAACCTATTCTACATGATGTCCAGACAAGATTAATCTTTAGAATTCAGATCTATGTCGACCAGAAACTTATGCAATATACTCCAAAACCAGAAGATTTGCGGATAGGAAGACGCAAGAGTTCAGTTGGTCACGAAATTAATGTTCTCGATATCGATTATCCCGAAAACTTGTTTAAGGACGTGTACTTGCCATTGGGTAAGGCATTGACATTGTTGTCAGATATCTACGATTTGATAAATTCCGTAGTGTTTGACGATTTGGCACATTACATTGTTCATTCCTGTATTATCTTATTGAAGGGTGAATTCTACAAATTATCACTAGCCCACTTGGGTGTCATTGATAGTAAATTGAATTATCTTCAGAATTTAATCATATTGAAGGGCCAGATCAACAGTTTTGATATTCAATTCACGCGGAACGACTATAGCATCGACTTCACTAGTGGTCTTGGTGATGTATGGCATGTGTTGAGAAACGGGGAGTTCAGTTTTGACAACAATGGATTCTTTGCTCTTGCAAGAAAGACATTCCCTCGGATAGTTGACAATATGATTGATGCCAACTACGAGATTGAGCATGAATTAAACAATGCAGTAACCGACTTTGTTCAGGAATGTACCAATACTATCATTGAGCCTATTATGGGCCAGGACCATAGTAAGGCGGTAGAAGCTTCCACTGCTTTCAAGGATAACTTGATTGTCAAGTTACCTGTGATATATAAGCAAATCTGCCTCTTTATCAAGGAAGATAATGTTGTAAAGTTTTTGATGGATAATCTTTCCAACTTGATATTGATCGCATACGAAAAGTTTTACAAGGACTTGATGGAGAACTTGGACAAAGTAAATCACGAGACACGGGATTCTCTTGATGAAATTATGGAAGTTGACACTTTGTTTGGGTTTGTCAGCGATTTGGTGTCGGGTCTTTACGAACAGGACGAGAACAAAGCGCAAATGTTCAACGAGGAGATCTTGACCAATCTCAAGGAAGAGATGGAGAACCTCGAACCATAGGAATATAGAATTAATTCAAGTATCTTCTTCAAAGGGATTGTAGATATTCTTGGAAAGTAACTTGTTCAACTCATCTTTCACGTTTTTCACCTGGTCCTGTTTGATCAATAGATGCGTGTCATCTAATTCCTCCAAAACGATTCCTGGCGTCCTTGAATCGATTTGAAGAATTAATGCTCGGATCGACGGGTCGCATTGCACGAGAACACCTTTGGAAGCCGTCAACATGATGATATAAGATGGTGATGGTTTTTTGAAATGCGAAATTCAAATTTTGTTTTTGGCAGCATGTCTGTTAAGGAAAGGGAACCGATAGATACAGACCATATTGAAGGAACACATGACGATTCAATTGTCACCAGTGATTCTGAATCTGGTTCTTCTCTGGAAGAAGAAGAGGATGACGATGATGATAATGATGATGAGCCTCCAAAACTTAAATATACCCGAATAACACCACAACTCCCCAACCATTTCTTTGACAAGAACCCGGTGTCCACATGCAACTTTGGAGACCAATACTTTGTGTTTGGAACACATTCGGGCTTGATCCATATTACCACCCCAGATCTCAAGCCTGTACGAACGTTCCGTGCCCATCGTGCCAGTGTTTTGGATATATACCTTGACGGAACGTATTTTGCCACAGGTTCGATGGACGGACATGTGGTCATCGGGTCGCTCACAGATGAAAAGAATATTGTGACGTACGATTTCCAGCGCCCAATCCATTCGGTGGTGCTAGATCCTAATTATCATAATACCCGTGCATTCATTAGCGGTGGTATGGCAGGGAAAGTGGTATATTCCACAAGAAACTGGCTTGGAAAACGTACAGACGTGGTCTTGGAACAAGATAATGGACCCATTGTCGCGATCAAACTAATCGATGATTTGATTCTATGGATGAACGATAATGGAATCACCATCTCTCACCTCCCTACCAAACAAGTCGTTTCTGTCATTCCCAAACCATCCGAATCTCCTCGAAGCGACTTATATTGGCCTCGTGTAAGTTTTCCAGAAACAGATAGAATCCTCATAGCCTGGGGCAATTACGTCTGGTCGCTACGTGTATCCATTAAGACAAAGAACTCGTCTCCTAGCAATAGCATCTTGCCTACCAGCGCAAGCATATCCTTCCGTCAAATCCAGGAAAAAAAAGTAGAGGTTGAACGTGTGTTCAAACTCGACTTTTTAATAAGTGGAATTTCCAGTTATAAAGACGATTTATGGATCCTACTTTCCTTCGAACCTCCTCAAATTAATTCCAGTGGGAAACGGATATTTCTGAATCCAGAATTAAAATTGGTTAATTCACAAACGGGAGAAGTGGAATTTGAAGAAGAATTGGGCTTACGAAATGTGGATAACTTGGGATTGAATGACTACTTACTAGGGCGCCATATTGAAACAGTCCCGTCATATTTTATTGTTAGCGCAAAGGATGCGGTGATGGCTCGTGAGTTTCAGTTATATGATAGATTGCATTGGTATATTGATCATGACATGTACCTTGAAGCTTGGGAGATCAGTGAACATTTAGAACCTCCCCTTAAAAGATTGAGTTACGGTGTTCAACATATGGATAGTCTTGTGGAACAGGGATTGTGGGCTGATGCTAGCGTGTTTTTGCCTAGATTCCTTTACTTTGATAAAATTGAAGGGTCCGAGACTCAAAGTACAATTATCTCACACGAAGATCTGCATGAATCCTATGTTTCTGAAATATTAAAGTATTGGCAGGAATGGTCGATGATTTTTATCAAGAGTGGACATGTCAAAGAACTTACAGATATCATGCCAACATATTTACATTTAACCAAGGATACCTATACTTTAATACTCAAGCACTGGATTACCGAAGATCTTGATAAATTCCAGGTTCTAATTGAAGAATGGGATATTGATTTATACGATATCAAATCCATTGAATCTGAATTGGAAGGTTTGGTCGAATCTGATCCTAAAAACAAGTCACGATTGAGCAGAATTTTGTGTGTTTTATACACCAAATCTTATGAACCTCGCAAAGCTGTACCACATCTTATTAGCTTAAGAGATCCTGGGATAGTTCAGTTTTTGGCTTCCAACCATATATTAGTCAATTTCAAGGAACAATTGGATCAAATGATTAAATTGAGATTCAAAAATGATAAAGATATCGAGCGATTACCAATTGAGAAGATCAAATCGATACTAGAAGATATTATTGATACCTTGGTAAGCAGTTCGCAAGAATTACCACCTAAAGAAGTGGTTCAAATCTTTAAGGACAAGCACATGAGTTTTATCAATTACTTTTACTTGGAAAAATTGGCATCGATAGATGAGTTTCTTGTGGAGCCCTTTGGAAGTGAACTACTAGCACTTTATTGTTTGTACGAACGGAAGTTACTATTGCCATTCTTGAAAAACCATAACAATTTCGATATTGACGAAGCCATTAACTTGTGCAGACAGTATGAGTTTACTGAGGAGTTGGTATACTTGTTGGGTAAGATAGGAGAACATGAACAAGCGATGGATTTAATTATCCACAAGCTCGACAACCCTGAGTTAGCCATTGCATTTGCGAAAGAACAAAATGATAAGCAGTGCTGGGATCTCTTGCTTAAGAACTCCACGGAGAAGCGGAATTTTATCAAGGCGTTGATTGAATTTAGTGATGAACATACCCAAAAATACTACGATCCGATTATTGTTTTACAAAACATGTCGAAGAAGATCAATATTGTTGGACTTAATAAATCAATCATCAAGTTCCATAATAACAACGATTTGACGTTGTTGATCAATCAAATAATATTAAAGAGCATATACAAGCAATCGCAAGAGGTTAGCAGTAATTATAGATATGAATTGCTTAAAGGATACGAAATTGATGTTGGTGGAAAAACAATTGAGAACTTGGAACTGACCATTGAACAGTGGTTAGATACTGCTGCCTAGAGGATGAATGTGAAAAAATAAGACTACAAAAAAAAATCAGGGCACAGTCTAAAGTAAGCCATAATTTTTTAATTTCAGCATATGATAAATGAGTGTTATAAGAAAAACGTGAAAACCTGGATCCAATTATATCAACCCCATAAAATACACGAAACGCAATGCTGAGTTTGTGGGGTGAAAGGAGGAGAAGCTGCGAAAAAATCAGACATGGGGAAAGTTAGTTTTCTGCAGCAAACCAAGTCTGGCACCGCGTAAATTCCAGTCCGCTTTTTAAAAAGTAGGTGCAAAACCATATTAAATTTCACATGCTACACTTGTACTCAGACATGATGATGTAAAGTACTATAAATAACCCCTGAAGTAGCTTGCATTGTCGAAGCTGCTCCATCGTTTGGTTAAATTTTTGCAATCATGAACTTGGATGAAATCTTTTCGTATTTAAATTGGTATAACGTGTTGCCTGCTGCGTTGCTACTCTATGTTTTGGCTGAATATCTTAACAGGCTGGCCTTTGTCAAGAAACATGGCTGTGAAGAGGCTCCAAAATATGAAGAAGGTCTCTTTTTAATTCCAGGCTTACTCAAAATCTTGAAGCTCAAATCACAGGGTTTAATGGCTGATTACATAAAAGGAGTTTGGCAACAGATGGGTCACACCTTTTATGTGAGATTGTTAGGTGTCCGTATTGTGCTCACAGACGACCCAGAAAACATAAAGGCAATTTTGGCAACTCAGTTCAATGACTTTGCATTGGGTATCAGACACGCCCATTTCAAACCCTTGTTGGGTGACGGGATTTTCACCTTGGATGGTGAAGGATGGAAACAGTCAAGAACCATGTTGAGACCCCAATTTGCCAGGGAACAAGTAGCACATGTCAAGTTATTGGAACCTCATATACAATTGTTTGCGAATCATGTTCGTGCAGCCAATGGTGGAGAATTCAATATTCAGGATCTCTTTTTCTCGCTTACCGTTGATACAGCTACTGAATTCCTCTTTGGCGAATCGGTTGGTACATTGGGAGGAAGTGGAAATGCAACCACTTTAAATGGGAAGGCATCATTTGCAGATTCATTCAACGTTGCTCAAGCATATTTATCTTCAAGAGCATATTCTCAAATTTTTTACATGTTGATCAACAACCAAGAGTTTAGAGATTCGTGTGCCGGTGTACACAAGTTTGCCAAGTATTATGTTAACAAGGCTCTTGAAGCTAGCCCGGAAGAATTAGAGAAGAAGTCACAGGATGGATATATCTTCTTGTATGAATTGGTTAAGCAAACCAGAAATCCTAAGGTTTTGCAGGACCAATTATTGAACATCTTGTTAGCTGGTAGAGATACAACAGCTGGTCTTTTATCGTTTACCATATTTGAGTTGGCACGTAATCCCAAGATCTGGAAACAATTAAGGAAGGAGGTCTTGGAGACATTTGGCGAAGGAACTGAGGAAGACCTTCAAAAGGTTACTTTTGAATCCTTGAAGAAATGTGACTATTTGAAGTATGTTGTGAATGAAGGATTGAGATTGTATCCTTCTGTTCCAATCAACTTCAGAACCGCAACCAAGCAAACTACTTTGCCTAGGGGTGGTGGTAAAGATGGGTCCAAACCTGTCTATGTTGCCAAGGGAACCACTGTTACTTACTTTGTCTATTCTACCCACAGAAATAAGGAATACTACGGTGAAGATGCCGAAGAGTTTGTTCCTGAAAGATGGGCTGATGCTAAGAGATTAGGATGGGCCTATGTGCCATTTAATGGTGGACCTAGAATTTGTTTAGGGCAACAGTTTGCCTTGACTGAAGCGAGCTACGTTCTTGTGAGATTAGCTCAATTGTTTAAGAACCTTGAATTGGCTCCAAGAAGTGCAGCAGAATATCCTCCCAAGAAAAGTATTCAATTAACGATGTGTGTTCAAGATGGTGTTTATGTGAAAATGAGTTAGTATGGGATTTATTTAAAATGATTTATAAGTATTTAATCAACAACTTTATGAAATAATTCATGTTTTTTGTTAAATTTTTAAAATTATTTCAACAATGTGAAATGCTTATAACAATGAATGATATAGAAGAATGAACTAAAGGAATGAAGTAAGACAATGAAAATATAAGATATAGCAACGCACAGTAGTGTTGTCCCAGGATTTATATTGAAGAAAATTTGTGTTTATGTGTCACGTGACACTTCCATATAAGGTTTATTCAATTCATTTTAGATGTACTCGTCCCCATGGGTTATACAATTAAACAGCGAATAGAGATATGCCTCAAGGCAGAGTCGAATCCTGAGATGACACAGGCAGATCTTGCGGTTTGGGCAAAAAAGCAATATGGATCAAAGAGCACACCTTCCCAGACAACCATCTCGCGGATCCTTAGCTCCAAGAATGAACTCATAGCTTCCAAAGACTCTGAATTCTCCATGGTACGAAGACGAAAACAAGCAAACCCTCTATTAAGACGAATATTGACTGAGTGGATTACTCAGGCAAAGTGGGAGAACATTCCCATCACAACACCCATCATCCAACTGACAGCAAATGCCATCTGGACCCGTCTTCCTACAAACGAGAAAGATGGCAACGGGGTGTTTACTCATAAATGGTGTAGTTTGTTCTATAAGAAGTTGAATGTGAATTTGGCAGGATCTCCCGAGGAAATCGAAAGGAACCAGAACCAGAAATTGAACAAGGTCTGGAAATTGGATGATAAGATCGAACTCAAGTCGTACTTGGCCCAGTTGATCCGGGACGAGGGCTATCTACCACAAGATATCTTTACGTTGGAAGAGTTTCAGTTATTTTACGAGCTTTCGCTTGATCAAATCTTTGATGTTTCTTCCATCGACGTTGGTCTTAAACAAACCAACTCCTCAGCGGAAAACTCGCTCACCATTATGTTGGGATGCAATATCGATGGGTCTGAAAAACTACCTCCATTAGTGGTGGGGAAATATGATAGGTTTGATACCTCAAGCAGCACAAATCCCTTGTTCAAAAACGTCGATAGCACAATCTCACAACGCAATCTCATGAACAGGATAACTGAAGCATATAACCTCTCATACAAGTCCAACATCAATAAGTGGATCACGTCCAGTATTTTCCAACACTACCTTCTCACCCTTGAACATAAGCTCTCGAGTGTGCTGCCGAATAGAAAGATTTTGATATTGTTAGATGACTGTTCGTCACATCGGATGATCAATCTCCATTTCAACCATATCCGTCTCTGTTACCTCAAGAATAACAGTAACCATAAGAATCCATACAACTCCTCATACGACGGAATCAAATTTGATTATCTCCCGATGAATTTCGGGATTGTGGAGGAGTTTAAGATCTTGTATCGTTTACAGCAATATTTGGAAATGATTAATGTTCAAAGAACAAACTCTAAGAAGCCGGACATACCAGAAAAGTCGTCCCTGATAAACTCGGATATCGATTTGGACTTTAAGCAAGCTGCTGGACTGTCAATGGAGGTTCTTTCTGAAGCAGATTATCATATTCCATTGATTAAAGTGATTGAATGGATCAAACGGGCATGGAACTCTATACCCCCTGAAAAGATCTTTTCTTCATGGAAAAGGACATATCTCATTAGTTTCAAGGACCAGTGGCCTAGTCGGGATCCCCAGCTTTCCGTACAGGCGTCTGCTTCGCTTGCGCAGTTGCAATCCGCGTGCATTCTGTACGACTCCAACAAGAGTTACAATAAGCTTGCTGAGATAATGGGATTTCTTAATGTGGTAATACCGTGGGAAGTGGACGACTTGTTGGGGCTTGTAAATGAACGGACCAAGGTCACGTTGAGTTACGTTTCCATTGAAGAAATAATCGGCAGCTGTTTACTGGAAAGCTTTGACCAGCGAAAACGTACATCGGAACCGTTACTAAACGACGAAATGTGGTTCACCAATTCAACTAACCAAATCAGTATTCCTGAAGATACATTTATGGATCCTGTAAGTGGTGATGTTCATCCCGTGGCACTATCGTCGATGGAAGAATCACTCGATACGGTGATGCTAGATGCTGTTTCTGAGGCGGATCTTCCTCGCCCGGCTCCCAGTGAATCCGCAGCCACAGACATGAACAATAAGCGGAGTTTTACCCTGGGCATGAGCAGATTTGAGCAGCTGGTGAGCGATGAGGCTCTCTGGCAGCTGCTCAAGACGATTCTTAGTTCCAACACCATCAAACTCTCGCCACAGACATTCACGGAATTACAGAACAGTTACAACGAACTTGAGAGTCGGTACAAGAAACAACGCACATAGATTTTTATTTACACAATATATACAGAGATCAGGTGGCAATAGTTTCGTCGCTGTCTTCCTCGATTCCCATAGCTTTGGCTCTTTCCTCTAAGCGCTTTCTCTTCTCGATTCTGGCTCGCTTAATTCTGGCGATTTCAGCCTGGATTTCATGGGGCTCTTTCGGGATTTGGTTTAAGGTCGCGGGGTCTGGCCAGAATCCTGGCAAGTTGAATTTATGGTCGGTGTCCAAACCAACGTAGTACATCACGAATATGGGAGTAAGGAGATAGAACCCAAACTGCGTGTTAGTATACCTGATGTTATTTCTTGTTCACCTTTTCTGCGTCATCTCATGTTGTAATGAGTCGTTTCTCTGCCACTGGTCCTGGTCACATTGTAAAAAAAATTGCTGTACATACCTTTGAGGTCTCCAACTGTGTACGAGTGATTCCACCTATGAACCGACGATAGAATCCCAGTTGCATGTCTGGAAATTACTTGCTAATGAACGGTATTCGAAAAGGAACTTTTCGGTGGAGCCATGTGTGTACAGGTTGGGTGCGCATTCGATCCTCGCACCACCGCAAAACTAAAGACAAGGTTCACTACTTGGCGATACTGCGCGGTGCAAAATGTCCACGTACACACCGATACAACCAGATACAGAGACATATGCCGCCACATCGCAGGCTGGTGGTGCTGGGCCTGTACCCGAAACATGGTTTCAGCGCCTCAAACAATCATCACATCCAATTGCGTTGCTCTTCTACATGTTCTTCCGATTGGGACCCATCTTCATGTACATCTTCGGCAACCTTATTCTCGGAATCGTGGTGACCAAGAACCCGTTTGTGCTCCATTTCATCGTGATCATTCTTCTTGTAGCGGCCGATTTCTGGAACTTGAAGAATATCGCGGGCCGACTCCTTGTTGGCTTGAGGTGGTGGAACGAAACCAACCTCATAGAAGGAACCGGCGAGTTTGAAAACGTCTGGGTGTTTGAAACAGCAGATCCCAACCGTTACATCAACCCCATCGACGCCAAGATGTTCTGGATGTTGCTATATGCCCAGCCCGTGGCATGGATCGTCTTGGGATTGATGGCTGTCCTCAAGTTTGAATTCTTGTACTTGCTCCTCATCACCATCGCCATCTTGTTAAGCGTCACCAACGCCATGGCTTTCACAAAGTGCGATAAGTTCGGTAAAGCCAACAACTTGGCGTCGCTGGTGCTCTCGAGTGCTACAGGAACCTTGTTCAGTTCGGGGGCCGCAGGACAACTTCTCAGCAGATTCAATCCATTTGGCTGATATATATATATATATATACTAATGGCTGCTCAAGAAACCTGTAACCTTTTGATACACAGGATCAAAGATGGCCTTTGCTTCAATAAATAACGAGTGTTTACCGTTTGGAACTGGAAAGAGTTCCTTGTCATTCTTGTCACTCAAGAGAGAAATGAAAGTCTCCGAACCCTTGATCCAGTTGATATTATCGTCGGTGCCGTGGACAATCAAAACCGGAATCTCGGAGCTGAATCTGGCAACGTACTCTTTTCTCGTCAAATCCTTACCACGCTCGAGCATGTCGTTGAATTGTCTAATCGTACCAATCAACTTACCACTGTGGCCCTTGATATACTTCTTCCATCCTTCATGAGAAGTAATGTAGTCATAATTCAATTTCGAGTCCACCTTGAGATTAGGAAGTAACTTATTGATGACAGGAGCAAGCCCTCTAACTACCACATTTGGCTCAGTCTTTGGGTTCAACTTGACCAAAGGAGCACAGGCGATAATACCCCTGATATCCAGTTTATATTTACCCCAAACCCCATAGTTGAGAATAATACCACCACCCATAGAATGGCCCATCAAGTACAACTTCTCGGAGGTGTCTGTCCTAACATCGAGATTCTGTTTAATGAAAAATTCCAAGTCACCTCTAACGTGTTGTTCGTCGGTCTTGCCAACAAGATCGCCAGGTGACGTTTCGCCTGCTCCTCTTTGGTCAAAAAAGAACACCTCGTAGCCAGAACTACTTAATTTGTCAAAGAATTCAACGTAAAGACTCGAATCTTCGGCAAACCCATGCACGTAGATAATCTTACCTTTACGCTCAACATTTTCGGGAACAGACCACGCAACGGTCTTGAATTTAGCCCCATTGAATTGGACATAATCAATTATAGGTTCTCTGTCAGAGACATAGGGCGGTTGTACTGACATTATGAGGAATGTGTGTAACGACTATTGTCACGTTGTTTAAAAAAACACGGAGTGTTTTTGATAATAATCACATGATTTACAGATTAGGCTCAAACAGGGAAACCTGTCCCCGCCTCATCGTTGTTTATATATAGGTCCATTGCCTGTATTTAATGCTCTGGACTCTTCGTCAGGAGCGTAACACAAGCAATCCGCTGGTTGTTGACAACGTAGTAGACTTCTGGCCGGCAGGGATTTGCGTTGACAATGTAAAGCTGGAGACCGAGGATATTTAGATTGCAAAGTGTAGGCAAATTGCGTACAATGTCCACACTATTGGTTACGAAAGGCAGGTATGCGAAACTCAAATGATAGCGCATGAACTCGTTCAAACCGTTATTGCGGGCCAACTCGATAAATTCTGCAAGATGGTCGTTGATAGCCACTTGGTGATTGATAATTTCGGACAAAAAGATGTTAGTGCAAAGAACATTCTTTACCATTTCCTCGTAGTATAAGCCGTTCTCGTACAACGGCATAAGGCCCTTTGAACCAAGACACTTGCGGAGCACACGGAGATTCTCAACCTGCTTTGACTTGTCATGAAAGCTGAGCGTGGTCAAGTTGTGCTGCGATGACAGGATTGTGGCACTGATTTCACGAGCATATTCAGCGGTGGGTGATTCAAACACAATCAGTAGACTGACGAGCTGGTTACGCAAATTCATTTCCAACGTTTGGATCGTTGCCTCGTGTTGACAGAAAAAACAGTCGTGGGTGGGGTTTATTGCAAGACTGGCAAGGTTTTGGGTATACCGAGTAAAATTCTCCACAAACGTCGTTTGTCGTGTGACATGGGCTTCCAGCTGGTGCGATGTTTCTTTGATATTGAGCTGTATATCTCGTAGCATGGAAAGTACTATTGTTTGTGAGACTAACTGGGCCAACGCAGCCCCGTTATTGGCGATGTATCCATCAAGAGCGAGTGATTCCAAGCTAAGAACCACGGATAGTTCTCTTAGAGCCATAAAGAACTCGGACCACACTGCCTGAGTTTTGTGGAATCCTAGTTCGTTCATGGAGTTGAGCAGTGGAAGCTTATCTTGTTCAGTAAATAGACTGAATGCGAGTGTCTTGAGGTGAGACAACGACGAGCCAGCAAACAAGCTACGGGCCAAGGTTGCCATGGTTCCCTTTGGCGTTGTGTTGTGGTATGAGATTCGGAGGTGTGTCAAGTTAGGAAATCTCATGGCAAAACACGCCGCTTCTTGCAGGCCTGCCGAGATGCTAAGGGTCTGGATGGAATTAAAGTTGCTGTGAAAAGTGAGCAAGGATGGAGGGATTTCGTAGTAGGGTAACGACGGGCAGATAAACTCAACCAACCGCAACTGCTTGCTTAATGTATCTGCCACAAGCGGAGCCACCAGTGTATCGACTTCACAGAGCAACATCAATGACTTGACATAGTCTGCCACACACCGGTTTGTTGCCAATACCGGAAGGAGCAACTCGAGTCTCGAAACATGGATCAACGTTCCCAAGTTGCACGGAGCGTTGGCGATGCATCTACGCACACTCAGCACTGTTTCTGTGTCACCAACCACAACTATTTTGTGGTATAGCTGGGCTGTCGCTGCGGGAGATAGCGATTTGTTCAAGCGACAGAAAGATAACAAGTCACGCGTCTCTAGACAGAAACATATGGCTGAAATAACACCAATGGGCAAATCTTCCAACTTGACTAGACTGACTGATGGCCTGGTGGTGTGGTTCAGTTGGTGCTGGGTCTGTGACCGTGCGGTGTTTGTTCGTCTTAGGTTGCTGGTATACATCGAAACGCAGGTTGGCTGCCAACAGAAACAAGCCACAAACAAACTGGCGAACAAATAGCGTCGTTTTGTTTGAAAAGCAACACCCTCAACAAGGAAAAATTATGGTCGTACACTGTGACCTGCCAAGATAGAGAATGCAGCAATCAGTTTGGGGTTCAAGCTTGAAAATATTATTTTTTTTGTTTGTGTGATGTTTCAGGTGGACCAGACGCAGAAGGATATGAAACAAATTGATGGCAATATTCCGGTACACAGAACGGTACTGCGACATTTTGATCCCACAAAATATCGTACTATCAAATTATCAAACAACCACTTCAATATACCATGGCTGTTACTGACTCTTCGGAAACCCCAGACCCGTTTCACGGGCTTTCATTTAAGGTGGGGGTAGCAGAGAACAAGAACACGACATATAGAAACAAAATGGAAGACGTTCACACCTATATCGCCAACTTTGCCGAACGGGTTGATTGGGGCTACTTTGCTATCTTCGACGGACATGCTGGCAAGGACACGGCCAGATGGTGTGGGAACAACTTGCATACGTTACTAGAGAAGGCAATCGATCAACAGGACGATAACTCAGCCCCCATCATCGGAAAGCACGACATGAAGGACAATTTGTACAATACATTTATTCAAGCAGATGAATTGATCGAGAAGGACGGTGCTGGTTCATCGGGATGCACAGTCGCCGTGGCTGTGCTTCGCTGGGAAACTGATCCCAGTGTCACACCTCAAGAAACAGAACCTTCCAAGGCCGAGAAACACTTTGACTTTGTTCCCCTTGCCCACCACAAAAGAATGCTCCACACGTCAAATGTTGGTGATCTGCGGATTGTCTTGTACCGTGGCACCAAACCGTATCGTCTATCTTACGATCACAAAGCCTCGGATGTCAACGAGATAAACAGAATTAGAGATAGTGGCGGACTCATAATGAAAAAGCGGGTGAACGGTGTTCTAGCAGTCACACGATCATTGGGCGATTCTTACATGAAGGAGCTAGTCATTGGAAAGCCTTTTACCGCATCTACAGAAATAACCTCGGAAGATGAATTTATGATTTTGGCCTGTGACGGAGTATGGGATGTTATTTCCGATCTCCGGGCCTGTCAGTTCGTCTCCGAGATGTTCAAACTGGAACCAGATCCTCAAGTGGTTGCCAAAAAGTTGTGTCAGTTGGCGATTGACAACTCAACTACTGACAATGTTACAGTCATGATTGTTAAATTTGATCAAGATGTATTCTCTAAATAACGAAACTAATTGGAGTCGTCTTGTGGTTCCAAAGATTCTTCATCATCGTCGGAATTTCCTTCAAGCTTGACCTTTGGCCTGTACAACTTCAAGGCCAAACTGCTCAAAATCACACAAAGCGACAGCAATGCCATAATCACACTCGCCCAAACAGGATCTAACCGCGAATTGTTGTAAGGATAGATGACACCAGCAGCAATAGGAATACCACATACATTGTATACCAAACTCCAACCAAAATTAAACTTGACTCTTCTGAACACCACCCGTGAAAGGTCGAGTAAGGTGACCAAAGCGATAAGTGGATGTGCCTTGTTAAGAAGAATGAAATCAGAAGAAGTCACAGCCAAATCGGCCCCTGACGAAAGAGCAATACCAACATCCGCAGTTGCCAATGCGGGAGCATCATTGATACCATCCCCAACCATGGCGACGGTCGTTTTAGGAGACTGTAACTTCTTCACTTGGTCCTGCTTCTGATCTGGTAAGACACCACTAATGACGTTCTTAATTCCAATTTCTGCTGCAATGGCTTCAGCAGTGACCTTGTTGTCACCAGTGATCATCCAACAGTCAATCTTCTTCTTTTCCTGAAGGAACTTGATAACCTTCTTCGTTTCTGATCTAATTTGATCACGAGCACCGAGCATCAATACCAAGTGGTGCTTTTCATCACCAAACACTGTAGGACTCTTCATAGCAATCAAAATAACAGATTTGCACTCCGATTTCCATTTGGTTAAAAGATCGCGTTCATCCTCAGAGATGGCAACTTGGTGATCGTCCATTAAAGCTTCGTTACCAAGAATAGCACTTGTAGGTTTCAACTCACTCCAAATGCCCTTGTCCTCATCGAACACAATATCACCCTTCAATCCTTTACCAGGAACATTTTCAACTTGAGGAACTTTGGTTTGTGACAATTCGATATCAAGCTTTCCAATTATCAATTCAACGAAGTCCTTGACTGCCTTTGAAATCGGGTGTTTCGAGGCCAATTCCAAGTCTCTGGTAAGCTGAAGTCCCACCTTTCTTAAGGATTTGGCGTCAATATTCTTGTCTTTGGGGAAGTAGTAGTTGGTAACATTCAATTCCCCGGTGGTCAAAGTACCAGTCTTATCAAAGCAAACGATATTGGTTTTGGCTCCATCTTGAAATGCAACACCGCCTCCCTTGGCAAGAATACCATATTTTGCAGCCAAACCAGATCCAACAAACAAGGCAGTTGGAGCAGCCAACCCAATTCCACATGGACATGCAACAACAAACACAGCAATCGAAAACTCAAGAGACCACACGGTCCATCCACCAATATCAATATCCAAGTAGTGCTCAGGAAGCGATCCAGAATAAGCTAACGCTAACCAAATAACCCAAGTAATAATAGCAAGGAAAGTGATAATCGGAACAAAATAACCAGTAAGAATATCTGCCAACCGTTCAATAGGAGCCTTACGCATCTGACCATCCCTCACAGTATTGACAATTTGATCAATCAAAGAGTCTCCGTCCAAACTGATGATCTTGGCAATGATAGACTTATTACCAATATTAACTGTCCCAGAGAATATCTGCTGTCCTGGACCATGTTTAACTGGGGTAGATTCACCAGTTAATGCCGATTCATCAAACTCAGAGTTTCCTTCTTCAATTACGCAATCGACTGGTGGTGATTCACCTGAAGTAATACGGATGAAATCTCCCACTTCCAAGTACTTGAGATCAATAACTTGGTCCTTGGAAAACCCATCCTCATCTTTTTCGACCACAGTCGCTTCATGGACCTTCAATGCACCCAAGTTGGCAATTGCACTTGCTGTTTTGCTCTTGGAATAACTTTCAAGTAATCTACCGATCAACAAAAAAAAGGTCAAGAATACCACCGAATCAAAGTAGGTAGTATGTAACCCCATATTAGTGGTTCTTGGTTGACGAGCACTCAAAGCCAACAACACAATACTAGCGAAGTATGAAATGGATGTACCCAAACTCATCAACAAGTTCATGGAACCAAACTTGAAAAGTCTCTTTCTGAAAGAATTCTTATGAGTCCACAACAGTTTAACTTCCGTGATGGCCTTTCTGTGGAAAATATCAGCAGCAAAGAAGTAAACTGGTGTACTCAAGATGAAAAGAATCCAAGTGTTTCTCGAAACATTACCTACCCAAAGAGGTTCTTCGACCCATTTCCGGAATGGATGGGTACCTTTAAGCAATGACATCGCAACAATACCAAAAACAAAGGTTGGGATGGCAATAATGGTTGCAATTGCCAATCTAATTGCAATTTTCAAGACTTCCCGTTTAGCCAATTTTCTCAAGTGTTCGTCCATGGAAACTTGTTCCACCAAGTCACATTTAAATTTCCCAACTTCGTCTTTAATCTTGTATCCAACTTCATCATCCAGAGGGTGGATATGGTTGAGGTCATGTAAGACCTTACGGACTGTTAAACGGTCGGAAGGAATGTAACTAAAGTTGAGAAATGGATTAGCAAGAGTGATTGGATCCTGAATAATCACTGTCTCACCGTAACTTGATAAGTAGCTGGTAACCAAGTCTGGGCAATGCTCGCAGTGCATCCCCTCGACTGCAATATTGATACTTCTTGATTTCTTTTTGCCCAGAGTGTAGTTGATCTTTTCGTTCTTGACCACTTCAAAGTCATAGCCACAATCTTCAATGATTTCTTTCAATTTGGCTAAGTTCGTGTCATCGTCCTCGGATTCCAACACAAACTTGCCTGTCTTAGTGACAACGTTGATTCCAGACTCCAAAACAAATGGTAGTTCCTTGACAGCATCCTGAATGGTGTTGCTACAAGCAGCACAAGTAATACCACCGATCAATGCGGTAACCTTAGTGTTGATGGATCTCTGGACAGGTAATACTTCCAATAAACGGCCCTCAAATCCAAGATCATCAATTCTCTGGATAATCGAGTTAATTATTTGCTTGTTTGGAACAATAACTACCGCAGTATGGTTCATCAAGCTGACATAAATGTTTGATTCGTCTGGATTCTTGCTCTGGCCAAGTTCCAGGGACAATGCTTCTGTAATTGAGTTGGCACATGCGGAACACGTCATACCGTCGATGGAAATAACAGCTCTGAACTCCTTATCTGGTTTGTCGACCACGGTTTCAATCGTAGACGAGTCCGAAATCTCATTGGTAACTTCCTTCTCCGAGTTCTTGGCTTTAGCTGTTTCCCTCTTTGCATCCTCTTCGGCTTTACAAGTGATACAATTATCCTTGTGATGCTTGTCGGACCTCGAGTTCAAGTATTTAGCATACAAGCCTAAAAGATCGAAAAAACCATCAGTATCACTAGGAATAGACTCTTGAGTATTAGAATTCAAAATCAATTCACCGTCTTTCAAGATTTCCCAAGAAAGCACATGGAACCCTTGTTTGGAAATTTGTTTGAGAAACTTCTTGATATGAGGCTGGAAGATTGAGTCGACACCCATCTTGACGTACAAGTTGACTTCATTGCCGTTGATATGAATAACAGCTTTTCCTGGACCGAGATCTGTTGGGGATGGCGCCGACGTGGCTTTCGTTAACTTGAAGTATCTTGCAAATGTGTCAAACACAGAGGCTTCACAGTTCTCACAATGTATATTGGAGAACTCTAACTTTAAATGTTCCATAATGGTAATTATGATGAGGGCTTCAATCCATTATCTTTTGCATCTCTTTAAATATATAAAATGTGCGCGAGATTTGCGGCCGAAGCTACAAAAATTTTTTATTTTATTTTTCCCATTTTTTTTCTTTTATTGTTTTTTTTTTTTTTGCTCCGCGATATTGACGCAAAGATGACTTACATAACCACTATTGTGATGGGCTTTCAATATGGGTCAGAAAATGACATGCCGTAGGAACTGCCAAGCCAAACATTAACCCAACGGCTTTTTCTGGAATGGTGTGGAACGCAATTCCGGTGATGACAAATTCCACGTACCAAAAGGCGACAAATACAATTGATGTATAATTGATAAATGTCATGATGCGGCACCTTGGGCTGACTGGATAACCGATTTCGGGGTCATGGACACGAGCACGCAAGTCATGCCGTGCGATTTCCCGAAGGAGCATTATACTGTTGCTCACAAGAAGAAACATATGGCCTGACAGATCGAATCCATTGGTCCATTGCTCGCCGTGGCTGGTACAACTGACAGGAGTATAATACTGTGGCTGGGTACACGATCCACCCGTGTACACATTGATCCGCTCAAACACCGATGGTCCAAAAAACCACTCGTTCACTGCAAACCAGACAACACACATAATCCCATAGTTTCCTAAGTAATACTTGACATGCTTGTTTGCAATTGTGAAATCTAGCCGCACGCTCGCCAACAAGTAGCTGAGATAACAACATGTGAACCAGAACATGCCTAAATCCTGTACAAGAAGTCGGTTTGCCACTGAAACCGCCCAATTAGCTTGAATAATGTCCCTCCATGGCGTTATCACCACCAGAACAGCATTGCAAACTATAAAACTAACCACATAGATCCACTCAAACTCCATATAAAAACTTGCATTACCTAATCAAGTTTTTTTCACTTATGAATTAGACATTTGGTCACATGATATGACCCCAACCATCACCAAGATTTGTAATCTTTCTCGATTTTGCCATTGCAGTTAACACCACCAGATTCAATGTTTGCACGTCTAGATAGACAGGTTTGGTTGGGTGTAGTGAGATATTCCACCAAGGCCAAGGTCCAACAACCTCTTTCGTTCCCATGCTTAGATAAACTCGAACAGAAGAACCGTGATCTCATGGACGCATGCTATAACAAAGATATATCACTGTTAAACGGCGGTCCCGAGCCCATTTATTCACAAATACAAACGGGATTTCGTCTTTTTCGTTCACAGAAACCCATTTTTCTTGACTATGGTGGATACTTGCCCCAATATGAACTAGCTTACGAGACGTGGGGTACGCTTAATGCTGCCAAATCAAATATGATCCTTTTACACACGGGGCTTTCTGCCTCTTCTCATGCGAAATCTTCATCTCAGAACCCAAAGTCTGGCTGGTGGGAAGATTTCATAGGCCCAGGTAAATACTTGGACACAAACAAGTACATGGTGGTGTGCACCAATGTGTTGGGTGGTTGTTATGGGTCTACGGGTCCAAGCTCCATCGACCCTCACACCAACACGCATTATGGATCTCGCTTTCCAATTCTTTCTATTAATGACATGGTACGGGCACAGCGAGAATTGATAAGAGAAGAGTTTGGCGTAAGCAAGCTATTTGCATCGATTGGGGCTTCAATGGGAGGAATGCAGTCGTTGGCATATGCAACAGAATTTCCTGAAGAAGTGGACAAGGTTGTGTCGATTTCTGCTTGTGCTTCATCATCTCCATCATCAATTGCATTGCGTCACACTCAACGACAGGTTCTTATCAGTGACCCAAATTGGAACCGGGGGTTCTACTACGATAAAGTCCCTCCACATGTGGGGATGAAGTTGGCACGAGAGATTGCCACCATTACTTACCGCTCTGGTCCTGAATGGGAAACCCGCTTTGGTCGTAAAAGAGCCGATGAATCAAAACCACCAGCCCTCTGTGCTGATTTCTTGGTAGAAACATACTTGGACCACGCAGGAGAGAAGTTCTGTTTGGAATACGACGCCAACTCGTTCTTGTACATACTGAAAGCCATGGATTTGTTTGACTTGGGATATGCCAACCGGCTCCAAGCGGCAGAGACGAGAAACATTACCATGAAGTGTTATCATGAAGATGAAACCATTGAAAGAGAAGTGATTCCTTCTGAACCATACCAGGAGCAAGTAGAATCCGCTACAATTAACCGTAACGAATCGTTTTTGGATTTAGTCAAGGGCTTGTCGGTACTTGCTTCGAAAAAGGTGTTGGTTATTGGGGTCGAATCCGATGCCCTTTTTCCTGTCAAGCAACAGCGTGAAATCCATGAAGCTTTGGTACATAACAACGACGCTGCTGCGAGTGGGCATGTTAGATACGCAGAATTGTCCTTGGATACAAGTTACTATGGACATGATACTTTCTTGTTAAGCTTGGAACATATAGGAGAACCTGTGGTTGAGTTTCTCAATAGTACATAGTTTTATAAATTACATAATTCTGCCGTGATTAGGGTCCAATTCGTAGCCCAATTTTCTGGAAAGGCCGTAAATAAATTCACGCAATTTGCCCACGACGATCTTGGCCATTCCTGTGCTCTTCTTTCTCTCACTAACATCAACGTGGTGGGGCAACAAGTTGTCGTGTGCACTTAAACTGACAAATAATGCAAATGGAACAAGCCACACAAGAAGTCCAAAGAAAGAGCATATTTCCACAAAGCTGGGAATGCGTGGAGGTCTGTAGTCAGCCCTTAATCTGATTTCTAATGGTGGAATGTATGGATTGTGGAAATGGTCAAACCACAAAAAGTGATTGGCGATGACCAAAACACAAGATGCAAGAAAAACAGGAGAAGTCAATTCAACATAAGGGAATTTGTTAAGATTCTGCAAATACACATAGTAAGATGCAATGGAGAACAAGGTCAATTTCCATGGGAAGCCGTCGATTAAAAGCAACAACACAAATATAGCAATTATTGTATAGATCAACCGTTTGAGTAGTCTTTTGGTTGGCTCCGTATGTTCCTCTACCAACTCTGAAATATAATATAAGCCGGATGCAATAGAAAGCACAAGAAAAATAAAGCCAAATACAATTCCCACGTATGAAAGCAATTCAAGAATCATGGTGTTGTTAGCTCGTTGTTAGAGCGAGAACTTGAATAAAATTGAAAAGTAGTCGAGATCACTATAATTTCGACACGCGACATTCTCAAATCATTATTATATCATTATTATTATAATTAGCTATCTAAGAATAAATATCAATTGGGGGAAGTCTATCGGTATTATAGAACCAGTTTCCTCCTTCAAGCTCTCTCATTAACCAATCCACAGGGAAAAGCACCAAATGACCCTGGACTTCCCACAAAATTCGCTCAGCCGAGTCTCGTTCGAAAATCCGGTCACCTGACTGAGCCTTTTTCCTCGTCGTAAAGGTTCCTCCTCTTCTTCTTCTATTCCTCCGTTTCGTTTCGGTATCAGCACTAGTAGGATGACCATTAAGTTTGCTTTCCATGTTATTTAACTTATTAGTCTCCACTTCATCTTGCTTCTCTTGTCTTTTCTCTTCTAGACCATTTTCGTGTTCATAATCTCCCTTCTCTTGATCTTCACCTTCCTCTTCCTCATCTTCCTCCTTCAACTGATCACGTACAAGATCTTTTCCCTTTTTTGCCAAATGCCTTTTAAATTTATTCTTGGATCCCTCTTGTAACTGTATCTGCTCTGTGATTCCATCGCTAGAAGGAGGAGCATGACCCAATAACCCAACATCCTGGTCCAACTTGTTAACAGCTATGGTGGATCTTCTATCTTGAGTAAGAATCTCTGAATCCTCATCACTATCGCTCAGTTCATACTCAGTACCAGAAACCTTGAAATGTCTTCTATACTTAGCTTCTCGTTGTTGTGAAAGCATGAATGCTTTATTCAATTTGGAATATTGTTTGTACTTGTTCCACGAATCAACCAAATTATCTGGCTGACTATGGAAGATCATTCTGAAAATATCCGTGTTTCGTCTAGCATGTTCATACCAAATATCCTCGTAAAAATCTGGCTCTAATGGATCCTCAAAGCCGTAAGGATCAATAAACTTGTTGAACTTGGATATATGAGCAGGATCAATGGTGGTTATGATATCACGTGTATCTTGCTCGCTAAGTGTAACGACTGGAATCTGGTCACTCATCTCGGGCTCATTGATTGAGGGCGTTCTGTCAGCTGATTCAAACGCGGGAGTTGGTGCACCTGATTGCACCTCAATGGTTCCGTTTACAATTATTTCAGGATCGGAAGAATTATCCCCTGTCGAAGTGCTTGCTCCACGGCTGTGGGCATTGGTAACATCATACCCAGCCTCCGCTCTCTTTCTCGATTCAATATCTTGGTCTTCCTTTTCTTTGGCAGCCACTCTTTGCAAGTACGAAATCTTCTTCAACAACTGCCATCTTTCTCTGTTTCTTTCAGTGAGTAACAGTTCAGATTCGTCATCCATTTGATCAATCATATAGACATCGTCAGTTTCCAAAAATTCCTTAACACTGTCAAGGTCAGGTAAGAAAGCACTTGTTGGGTTTTCTTGCATTCTTTTTTGTGACAAATCTTTCAAGAACTTGCTGCTGTTAAGTCTGGCCCTCTTAGCCAACTTACTCTTGTACTTATCTAAACCTTCGCCAAAGACATCCTGTTTATGCCTGTCACTATGTTGAACTCTAGTATCATAAGAATGCTTCTTTTTATCTCTGATACCCTTGTTAGCTTCATGGGTACCTGTTCTATTGTTGAATGAAATTGGAAGTGCAATAGGTGGTGGTGCCTTTTTTTCATCAATAGGTTCATCATCGTCCACAAAAATATCATCAGCAGTATCATCATATGACCGGGATTTTCTGTAATTCTTCCAACGATAGGTACCACTGCCTTCATCCAAAATGTCTCTGGAGGCAATCTCAACCATAGCAGACAACACAATAGTATCACGGTTTCTATAATCACCAGTAGCTGCTTGGGCTCCAGCAGGTGACCTAGCAATCTCCTCGAACTTTTTGAATCTTCTTTCAACAGTATCAAGAATATCAACGTTGACACCAAGATGCTCTCTCATTAATCTCATTCTGAGTGTATGAGGGAATTTCCCAGCAAGAAAAGCTTCTCCATCCATTGAAGTTTTGATGGTTTCCTTGTCTCTGACGACAGCTGCCACTTCTGAATCCCTGAATCCCCTCATGGATCTCTCATTTATATTAGCACTGCCAATAATAGCAATTCTGTCATCAACAATCATAGTCTTCGCGTGAATATATAATTGTTCGGTTACCAAGGTTCTATCTGGCCCAATTCTTCCCCATTTTCTCAATGAAAAGAACTGAATATAATCATCCGGATCAATCCCATACTTTCTTAATTTAGCAAAAATTGAAGTAGAACCTCTGGATATCGACATATACTGGCATTGCATGATAACTCGAACAGAAGATCCATCCGGTTCATCAACTTGAGATTCAAATCCAGGCATTAACGGAATAATAATAATTGCCTTCCAATTAGTTCCTTCTTGGTAGGCTCTAATGATTCTATCCACCAAGGCATCTCCAATTCTGTTGTGAATTTCATTACCATCAATGAAAGAGGAAGTCACAAAAAATTGGTTTTCAATGTAAACAAAATGTTCAGATGTTTCAATCATTTTCAAGTATGCATTCTGAATACTTTGTTCAGGCTCTTTCAACCCTAAAGACCAATTTCCAGAAGACCTAACAAGCTGAACTTCACAGGTGCCATCCAAGCCAGCATCTTTTGCTTCCTCGTCCGTCATATCTGGAGGAGGAGTTAACAAAGGAGTGAATCTGGAAGGTCTCTTTTGTCTTAAAAGGTAATTCCATCTTTGAACAAAATGTCTTGCCAAATCCCTAGCTACCTTTCCGGATGTGACCATGTGGATGTCGTGCCATGGCATCCGTGGTACCGAATTTCTATCGTACATTGATTCGTAAGGTTTATCCAAGTTTGAGAAATCTTTGACACGAGGGTTTGAGTAATCTTTACCTGGGAAAATCTGAAATTTAGTGTATTCTTCTGGCGTTGGTCTGTAGTCTGGGTCAAGGGAATCAAAATCAATTTCTGAATCATCTGCTAATACGTGGTCAGGAGTATCATATCTTCCATAACACAAATCAATACCACCAAGGAAAGCAACAGTTTGGTCAATGATACAAAGCTTTTCATGGTGGGCCCAGAAATAAGTGTTCTGCAATAACTGGTTAGGTGATCTGATCACATGAATATTCTCCTCATCCAAAGATAAAATAGAGTGCTTGGAATAAAGAGAATCTGTAGAAACTGTCGAACCAACGTTACGATAAAGAATAACAAAGATTTTGACACCTTGCTTTGCCTTTCTTTGTAGCAATCTATCAAGTCTCCATTGCTGGTTACCATTGGCTGGTCTTCTTAAGTAAAGTTCCGGTGATAACCACCAATCATGAATAAAAATGACATCTGTTGCCATTTCTAAGGCTGACGAAACTGCCCAGAAGTAATCCCTAGCATCCACAAACCACTGAGCAAAACAATTCTCTCTAATTGGAGCAAATGAACCAAATCTGTTTGATTCGCACCATTGAGTTGAATTCTTCATTTCCATTAAAGACTTGATCCATAATCTTTGCTCCTTCAATGATTTTGGAATCAACACTAATTTTCTTTCTGAATTTTCTAATGTAATCTTTAAGTGCTGGAAGACCTTCTTATGTGGAACATCAATTTCGGCAGTGTCTTCGGCCAACTTCTTTTGGATCAACGAAGAATCATCATAATCAGATTCGTCATCATCTTTTATCAACTCATCGCGTTTAAACAGAATCTTAAATTTAGGATCAACGAGGAAAACTTCTAACGGTAAGGTAGACTTAATGTCTGAAACGTACATTATGTATGAGTGTCTCACTAAGAGCCACTTTTCTGAACGTCTGTCAATCATTCCTTTTAAGTCATTTGCCTTAAAATGGCCAACTCTCCACCCCTGTGACCTTGCGGTTCCTCCAATATGAATGACACCTTGTTTTCCCTTAAATCCCATTTCATAGCTCAACAAAGAAGAGATTGGTGATATTTCAAAAAACTGAAAAAGCCTATTTGACAGTGGTCTCAACGCTACTAGTGTGATCAAGTCATTCAAGTATTTAGTCACATTGGTGATATAATCCTGGTTTCTTAAAGCTCTGGCTTTTGCTTGCTCAGGCGATTGATACTCACCTTCAGATGAAATGTTGCTTAAATGCGCTTTCAAAGTAGCCAAGTTGTTATGGAATGTGTTTCCACTGTGAACCGAACAGGTATCGTCCGGATAGTAAGGAACTATATTATCGTCTTGGTCATTTTTAGTTGCATTTGGGTCAACAGTGCCAGTTGCATTCCTCTGAAGTCTTTTTCTGTTTCCTTCGTTTCTTAATGGAGGGATAGGATATTTAGGCAATTCTGAATTCTTGTTGCGAACTACCTCATTCCTCCATCTATCAACCTTAAACTTGGAATGTAAATAAAGCAAGTCCTTTGCTGTTTTTTCTACTGACCATTCGAGTCTTCTTGGCCCAACACCATATTCCAAATCAATTCTGAATCTGCGAATTTTTGTATTAATGGTTGGAGAAATATCAGTCACTTTGAATCCCAATAATGAAAGAAGCAATGGGGCTCTGGCTATTCCACGCTCATCTTCCAACAAACACGAAGCTAGCAAATTAATAGCAGATGAACTGATGGATAAATGACCGATCAACACTTTGGCACGTTTTCCCGTCGCAATATCTTCTTCATTCTGAATATCTATAATGGAGGAACTTTGTTTCTTGTTGTGGCGATCCTTTCTCCTACCTCGGAAAATTTTCAACCTATTCTTAAGGTTGTTAGATTGGAAGAATTCACTCTTCGGAAAAGTTGATGCATTTGCCACATCATTTGATGTGCGTCCACGAAAGAATGATCCTCTTGACATTCCAACCGTTGGTGAGGTGGGTGTAGTTTTGTCTTCGATCGCATCTTTCTCTTCGTCAACATTATCAGTTATGGAAGAAGTGTATGGCTTTTTGGAACTCTCTTCATCTTCTTCGGTTTCGTACCTTGATTCCTTCCTATCACCACCTCTATTGAAAAAGGACCAAGCATTGCTGATGACTTTGGGTGACTCCTGACCAAATCCCGAAGACCTACGTCTGCTCTTCATCCTTCTCTGCTTTTCAGACTTAGAGGACTTGAATGATTTGTTTGAGTTTTGCGAAGTGGTTTGATATATTTCTACTGCATCCTCTAGTTCCCGGAGGGGTTTGACCTCACCGACGTCGTCTAACCCATCACCTGCGTTGGCTGCTTTAGTCAGTTCAGCTATTTGTTTGTTTTCTTCTTGATAATCAATCGACTCACTCGGAGAAAGCCTTTCCAGACTGCCTCCGTGTTTATCTATTCCATGGCTGAAATTGGGGATTGTCAATGTCCTCGTCTCGTTGTTTTGGACAGCACCTTCGTAGTTTCCTTGGGTCGCTTGAGAGGGTTCAGGCATTTCAAGCGTATTGAAAATCAGAATTTATTATTGCTGTTATTCAATCTGTCAACTATCGCACCTAAACAAGTTTCCTTGCTTGTAGTTCAGTTGTTTTACCACCCTAACGGATACTTGTACCTACATTAAAAAATGAACAGTATGCAGGTTATAAACAATCTAGAAACGAAAGTTGTCTGCATATAATATTGCCTTATTCGGAAGGTTATATAAAAAATGAAAGAAAAAAGAAGCAGACTAAAAATTTGTTTCAGGGCTGAGTTACAACAAGATAATTTTCATGGGTTTTTACCATTATGAAACTACGTCAGCCCACTTTACACATTAGTTTAATATAATTTCAATAATTAGTATTAAATTACTGGTTGAAATAATCTAACTGGAAAATCCGATTGTGTACGCAAAATGATTTTGCAACCATATATGGATCGACGAGCCCCTGTTACCTTTTTTGTAAGTGGTATAGTTTATGTTAATAAATATAATATTATTTTGGATTTATCGATTTTTCAAGTTGCTGGTTCACTTCTCTTTTGTCTTCTACTCTAAAGCCAATTCTAGGACTACTTCTCGTAAACATACATTTTTTTATTAATCATATAAAATTTCTCCAAAATTCAAAAGGTTCAAAAACAAGAGCTTTTGTTAGACCTTTTTGGCGATTTTCACTGATAGATCACTCGCTGTGTCTGCATGCTCAAAATTAGCCTTCTCGATTGATGATTGCAAAGTTTGTAACTTATTTTCAGGTGCATCACCAAATACTTGTGCCACCTCTTCCAAAGAGTATCCAGATGTTTCAACAAAGAAAAAGTAGACAACAACAAATTCAACTGCATTCACACAACAAAACACAATGTAATATTTCCATTGAATTCGATCCATGGCTATTGGGTTGACGAATCCATTGTATATTAAAATGATTGTCTGCGTCAATTGAAAAATATTAATGCCTTTTGCCCTATGGTTGTATGGCAAAATCTCAGTAACATACAAGAATGGCAAACCGTTAGCACCAATATTGTAAGCACAGTTGTATAAAAATATCATAGCCAAGACACCATTACCTAATGATTTCTGCTTGAAATTGCGTTGTTGGTTTATGGCGGAAAGAATTGTCCAAATAACATAAAATAAAAGCATTAAGCCCACACAAGTAAGAAATATAGTTCTCCTTCTAAACCTGTGAATATTCAAAGCAATCACAACAGAAATCACTAAATTATAGGCCATTAATCCACCATTGATTTGCAATTGTTTTTTTTCGCTAGTGATTCCAATTGAGTTCAAAACTTTGTTTAAATAGTAAGAAACCAAACCATTACCTGATAACTGCATAATGATTGCAGTAAATATACACAAAAATATTCTTTTTCTGTAAGATGGAATTGTCACGAAATCTGAGTATCTGGTTTGATTACTCAACTTTTCCATTTCTATAGCAGCTTGTATTTCTTTCAATTCTGCTTGAACCAACATTACTGATCTTGCATCTTTGGCATTTCCAGTGTGAAGTTTTTGCAAAATCCTTTCCGCCCTTTCAATTTTACCCTTGGAAACTAAGAACCTTGGAGATTCAGGAACTGTCCAAAAAAAAACAAGTTGGAACACTGGTAAAGCACCTTGCAAATATGATGGAATCCTCCATGCATTGCGACCGTGAACAGTTCTCGTACCATAAGTAACCCAAGCAGCAATAAGGGCACCCAAGTACCAACACACATTGTAAAAACTAGTTGATATACTTCTGTACTTCGGGTGCGAAATTTCAGAAATTAATGTTGGTGAGGAAACGGTTGCAATTCCTGATCCCAATCCAATAACAAATCTTGCAGCCAAGAAGAACCCATAGCTATTTGAAGCACCTTGCAAGATGGCACCAACTACGGTAAGAAAGTTTCCTCCAATAATGGTATACTTTCTGCCAAACTTATCAGATAAGTATGAGGCAAAAGCAAATGACAAAAGACCACCAAAAGTACCTCCATTGCTCAAAGCACCAAGTATTGCCCCTGTTGGATTACTCATATCATCATGCCATTGACTTAAAGATTGTAATCCGTTTAGCATGCTTCCATCATACCCATTATTTGTAGATGTCAATGTTATCAAGAAGATGCACCACTGCAAGTGACGCATAAAATCATATGTGTACCATGGTTTTTCAAGTGTTGCCAATTCATCAATGGGCTGACTATTTGTTATAAAGTCATTCTGCTCTTCTAATTGTTTCTGGATGATTTCTTTTGAATTGTGTTCTACCGTTTTATGACCCTTATCAGACATGTTGTATTGCTAAAGTATAAATAAGTAAATAACCAATGATGAAGATCAGTGTAAGACTTCAAATATTTATTGCAAACAAAACAGGTAGAGAAACTGAACTTGATATGGGTTTTTATCCTGATTATCCTCACACTGCACATGATTACTAAATTGGTGTTAGTATGATTAAACTTAACTACGTGATTAAACGTCGAATATAAGAGATTTATTCGTCTGAAAGCCAATATTGTATCAAAAGTGGCTTCTCCACTTCAATCAATGTATTTGAAAACTTTTTTTCCCCACACATACCCCAAAGATAACAATTTTTTCCTATTAGATCAAAAAATGCGCCCAAAATACTATAGGTTGACGGATAAATCGCTTGATTGAAGGGTAATTATGCAGTATTTGTTTCCTGAATTTGGGGGTATCTTCCTAAGTGGTTACCACTCCCGACATTTAAAATAATTGGTCTTATACACACGTGCAACTCTATTATTAAGATTATTGTGGGGACATTCAAGCATTTCTCTCGAATGAACGCATTTTTAGTCTTTTCTTAGTTCGATACGTGATCAATAAAGAGCCTTACTTTTGTAATTTAGTTCAGAATGGTGACATTTCACTGTGCAGATGTGTAAATATTAAAACGTTTCTTAGTGGTTACTAACTAGAATAAGGATACATAAATATTTTGCTTTTATTTTCCTTTTTTTAACATTGAAATGATTTCCAAATACAACATAAGTCGATTTTGTAAGAGGGTATGTGTTTGATACTTTCTACTGTTTAGTTGAGTTATATTTGAATAACTGAGTCACAGCTTTACAAGATTAAATTTTAAATCAAGTTAAGTTTGGGTATATAATGCATTAGTAATAAAAACATATACTCCCACGTAACTTAAAAACATAAAGTAGTAGATCTTGAGTTGATAACTAAATTTTGGGAGTATCCTCAGACAACGGACCTTCTTGAATACCAATCAAATAGAGTGCAATGAAGGACAAATCTGTCGGTTTTGGAACTGTATTAGTAATTCATACAGAAGCTCTGGGCTTTAACACTCATATGCTATGTATAGAGCCGTGTCTAATATCACAGTGTGTAATATATTTAGTCTTCAAAACCAATGGGAGCTTGGTTACTGTTCTTTCACAGATGCACGTCAGTATTGATATTTAATATACAATATTGAACCGAATCTTGTATCTACGAACATGGTACGTCGCTAATGAAGGCATCATATTTTGGTCTTTCTAAATTGTTTCTTGCTTTCTCTCCATTATCTGCTTCGTCGTTTTTGACATTATTTGCAATAATCTCCTAAACATGAATTCATATTTCCATTATATACATTTTTAGTTTCGGAATCTAAACCACGAATTCTGATTAATGAGGTAAATTCGATACTTCAAAACATGAAAAGGTGATAAACTATTTAATGTCTTCGGTAGGTTGTTTATTTTAGATTTTTCTTGACTTTTTTGGAAATAATTTGTACGAATGTACTCTCGTAAACCCAGGGTTGATAGAGTCGAGGATCAACATTTAAAACTATCTACCAAAAGAAGAATTGTATCTGTTATCATTAAAACAAAAGATACTACTAAAAAATTGAATTATATGTTAGTTTAGTAGTCCTTGTGCTCTACATATTTCTGATCTCAGATACCCAAGTGGCATAAAGTGTACCAACAATACCAGATTCTGATCCAGTCATTTGCGTAGTCTTTCTTTAGTATGTTGGCCCTATTCATACCTATTACAAAAATCTTTCTGTAGCATAAATACGAAGAAAAACAGAACAAAATGGTAATATTAGACTATCGCACATCCTTCATCCAGACGATGATCATACAACTTTACAACTATTGCATCCTTTTATGTATTTGTCTTGCACTCGGGTACCATATAATACGTATTATGGTATTACTGCCATATTTCGAGTCAGTTTATTGTTATTGAAAACCATCATTTTTCGTTTCAACTCGGTTAGGATAGTTTCGTACTCCTGTATCCTTAACGGCCTGTAATGTGAAAGGGGGCAAATCTTAGAAGTGCCATTGGCTATTTGAGTATTGTGCATACTTTTGTGTGTGGCAGGGCAACTTTGGAATTTTCTTGTTGACCAGAAAGTTCCTTTACTATCAAGTGTCAAGCTACTAGACAAAATATCTTTCCACATTTTCCGTATATCACCCTAAATCCATCTGGTTTCTAAAAGTTCCCTTTCTATTTTTGATATCAGAGATAAACTTTGTTAATGATCTCGACACAAGCTTCCATGCGGTGGTGCCTCTTTTCCTTTTCATCGCCCTGCCTTGAAAACGTGTCAAGTAGAAGTGAAGGTGGAAGTTCGAAAAAGTCTGACAGCATTACAAGCGTTTTCTTTTGCACCTTCTTGTGGAAACCTCCTGTAATAACTACTGTTACCACTATGGTAAAACACGCCCCTTCCATTTATACTTCTGTTAAAACCGGCCATATGTGTGTCTATTCTCCTGTACATATGTGTATATAATTTCATTTGTTGGTTTTGTTATCTTTTGTCTTAAATATCTCCTCCATTACACCACTAATCAACGTTGGTAGTATAAATCGCAGATTTTATATGAGGCAATTTGGAAATGTATGGTTGCTCCATTTTGAAATCACATGACCAACTTCTTAGTGGATAGGTGAAAATGAAATTGATCAATCATAAAGTTCGCAGTATGAACACTAAGTGAGGTCAATAAAAAAGAAGCATAATTAAATTAGAAACGGATACTATACATGACTTATGAATCGAAAATAAAAGAAGTCAATAAATGTCTTTGGTATGAAAATAAAATGAAACAATATAGATAAAGTCTACCAAATGAAGACAAACCAACAAAGTATAAAGGGAGAATTCAAAATAGAAATATTCAAGCAAAAAGGAAATAAAACTTCAATCAAAGAAGAAATATAGAGATTAATAATGATATCCAGAAAAAGAAAGTCCTTGGTTCCAAAATATTTGAAGTTCCTTCATAATCATTAATATTTGGTTGTGGTGATGTGCTTGATGTTGAAGTTCCTGCCAAAGGAGTTGAAGAAGCTGGAATCTCTGTATTTCCTTCCACTTCTACACTATTATGGGATGAAGTTTCATAGCTCAACAAACCACTCTGGGTATTTGAAGTTCCTATTAAAGGAGTTGAAGAAGCTGGAATCTCTGTATTGCCTTCCACTTCTACACTATTATGGTATGAGGTTTCAAAGCTCAGCAAACCACTCTGAGTATCCGTACTTGATCCAGTGATGATATGTGGATCAGTATAGGTAACGCGGTTTATTATGGACTCGCTGAAACCAGAATTTCCATCAGAATTCCCCTTAGTTTCAGAAAGCAGAATCAATGTAGTCTTACTAGTAGGCACACTTGACACAAATTGAGAACTCCGTGATGCATAAAGGAAAGACGAATTCCAAGGTATACTAAAGGATGATAATGAGTTTGAGCTTATTGTCGCGGAGGTCAAAGTGATTGAGGGATACGTTTGACCCAACGAATAATATGACGATTCCAATGGGACTTCGACTATAACAGATTCTGTTTCACCTGGTGATGCTGGGATGGTAACAGTTGTGGTACCTGTTCCGGTCCATGTTGTTGTGATGGTGGTAGATGGAATTGGTACTTCAACAATAACAGATGCCGTTTCACCTGGTGATGCTGGGATAGTAACAGTTGTGGTATCTGTTCCGGTCCATGTGGTCGTGATGGTTTTAGTGGGGATTGGTACTTCAACAATAACAGATTCTGTTTCACCTGGTGATGCTGGGATGGTAACAGTTGTGGTACCTGTTCCGGTCCATGTTGTTGTGATGGTGTTAGTAGGAATTGGTACTTCAACAATAACAGATGCCGTTTCACCTGGTGATGCTGGGATGGTAACAGTTGTGGTACCTGTTCCGGTCCATGTT
>JAKTTR010000031.1:0-59329 GCA_030581575.1 Teunomyces aglyptinius
CGTTCACTGAACACCACATACTGTCTGTCCTTGCCCACTGGAAATCGCTTGGTCTCACCACACTGTGTACATTTATGAACAAGTACAGGAGGAGGAGGAGGAGGAGGTGAACGATGATGATCAAGAAATTGCCGAACCAAAAATAGTAAGACTCGCAAAACCGTTACTTGATGATTGTGGGATCTTGACTTTGATCCGTTCTTTATGCATCCCGTTGAAGAAGAGAGATAGAAACTATTGCTTCAAATCTTTGGGGTACATTACTTATTACCCGGAGTCTAGAGTCACGGTGATGAGGCTATTGATGAACATTTTCTTCAATGGATTATTGAGCCAAAATGATTTGAAACAAGTTTATTCACGGCTAAGTGATTGTTCAAACAAGACTCGTGAATTACCAATGAAAACGAGCACGAACATAGTCGCAATCCAGGTGGTTGAATGTTTGAATCATTTAATTGTCAACAACAAATACTTTCAATACGATTTCTTGAGAGTCAATTCATTATTAGAGACGTGTCCACTCAATTGTATGTTTAAAGTCCTTGAGAATAAAATACTTTGTCAGAGCAAGAGGTTTATGGATACATGGTCGGAGGTAATCAAGACCATCACCAGAACATTACCGGTACTTCAACAAGCTTTCAAGAAGATGGACATGGTGCCATTTGAATTGGCTATGATTCTGGAGGAGAATACGTCTCTTTTGAGGTTATTGGATGAAGATGACTTATCAAACACCACATCCGAAAACATCAAGAGTATCACAAGCAGTGTGAAACAGTTCCACAACGCAGCAAGAGATTTGGATCCGGAGTAGAGTCAAGAGATAGATGGTATTTTCTACGTATGAAATAAACTATTGGAAAGTTAGTTATTAGTAGAAAGTTTTTATAATCTATCTAAGAAAGTTCATGTTGAGTTGAGTTGGAGGACGAAAGTAACTATTAATTAATACGTATCTTATGCAATTGTTTCTGGTTGTTTCACAAGGGTACGCAAAATTTATGGCTATTCAACTATTTCATTCAATAGATGGCACTTATGAACAAAATTTTGGCATGTAGCCCCGGACCGATCGTACATCAATGACATCATTGGTGATAATTACGAACCGTTTCCTGCACAACACAGCACTTAACTCCGATCAAACCAAAAAACTCAATTCATTCAGCGAACAAAAACGGATCTGAAGAGAAGCGAGCAATCGATCATAATCAGGTGATTGATATTTATGAAGCATCAAAGTGTAGATCGAAACTAGCAGCAAAAAAAAGGTATTTCAGATATTCGCGGTGATTGCACTTTTAAGAATGGCACGTACCAGATCCGCCACCGGAGTGGCGAAATTGGAGGCTCCGATTTCCATCAAGGTCACCAAGAGAACAAAAAAGACTACCACTAAGAACGAGATCAAGGAAGTCTCTGAAAAGACTGCGGAGCTCATAAAGAAAGAAAAGTTGTCTGCGGACGTTACTTTATCGCCACCAAGTACGCCCACGACCACGCCTCGAGCCAAGGCAAAAAGTTCACCACGGAAATCACCCACAAAAAGAATCGATTATGAGGATTCAGTGAAACACGTAGAAATCCCCAGCGACTTGAAATTACCAGCAGAATTTGAAACATTTCATACTCCAGAATTTATTGCAGGTATCAAGCATATTCTCCAGATTGATCCGTCTTTGTATCCGGCTATTGTGTACCAGAACTTTACCAATTTTGAAAACAATGTGGAGGTAATAACCGATCCATCAGAGCTTATCAATAAATACTGGTACTCGTTGGTGTCTAGTGTTATTAGTCAGCAGATCAGTGGTGCTGCAGCCAAGTCAATTGAAACCAGATTTCGAAACTTGTTTGATAAAGAGCTCGTCAACCCCAGCAACACGTTGAAAAAGGCATATGATGATTTGAGAGGCGCTGGGTTATCCAATCAGAAAGTCAAATATATCACTCATATCAGTGAGACATTTAACGATCCCGAGTCCAAGCTTGTGGACATGAAGTTTTACCAGCTGCCTCTCCCTGAAATAATCGAGGAGCTCATCAAATTAAAGGGAATTGGCGAATGGTCTGCCAAGATGTTTGCCATATTCACGTTGAAAAAGATGGATGTTTTCGCACATGATGACTTGGGAATCGCCAGAGGTGTTTCCAAATACTTGGTTCGGCGTCCTGATGTTTTACAGACTCTTAAAGATGAAGTCCGTGCTTCTGAAGAGCTTACTGCTTTGCTTAAAAAAAAGGGAAAGTTTGAAAAGAAAGACTCCAAGCGTGATTGGACACCTTACCATGATCAATATGTCATAGCTTGTGGGGCCCGGTTTATTCCTCACCAGTCGGTTTTGATGATGGTAATGTGGAGATTAGCATCTACCAATATTGAAGTATTGGAGAATACAGGCATAGAACGATAGTAACAGAAAACAATATTAAATAAATAAACTAGAATATGAACACTGCCATCAAAGTATATCCCAAACACAAGTAAGGAGCTAAATTTGGGAAAGATGACGTGGCTCCGTTGATTTCGCCCCCAATATCTATGGTTTTATCCGGATTGTTTTGTTTGTCTTTTAGTTTATTCAATTCTCGTTCAATTTCATCTACACCATAGTCGAGTTCTGTCTTGATGAATGTCAAATCTTCTTTCTTAAAGTTATGGTGCTTTATCAAATAATCAATAAAATCGTCTCTGTTGATGAGTGCTTCTTTAGATTTATCCTGAGCAATATACTGAATCCATTGCTTCAAGTTTGCTGGCTGTGTTATATTGAAACTTCTCCGTTCAAGTGGTGGTCTGGTGATGTAGTTGTATTTGTGGTCCACATAGCTCTTGAACCATGATCTGAAGGATTGTGGTGGATCAGCGGTATAATGTGTATGGTTTGAGAACCGAGTACTGGTTGGTTTTCGTAAAGCTTGTTTATCATTAAAAATGGTCTCACCAATGGGTTTACCAGTGGTTACCGGAATGTCCAAAGATTCCTTTGACGGGAGAAGGTATTTTAGGGTTTTTTTGATCCGGGGAATATGGAAAGTTTGGGCAAGAAAATGCGAGGGGTTTTCCACTTCTTGTCCGTCGATATAGATGGAAAGTGCGAAAAATACTGGCACAAGCCAGATTATTACGATAACAGGTTTCATTTGAGGTAATGTGTTCAAGATTGGCTTCGTATTTGTGAATTTGCACCCACAAAACAATTCTTTTTTTTTGTTCTTCTGTCGCGCATCATTTTTCGCATGAGGCAAGTGGACGCGAGGTGGGAAAGCTTCTGGCACTTCGACCGAGGCCGTAAAAAATTTACATCTAGTATTGTAAATAACACTCGTTTAATTCCAAGTGCATCTTATGGTGTATAGAAATATGATTAAGCTAAATCACCAACTGTTGCTTTAGAAAGTAGCCGATTCGAAAATATTAAACACACGTGCTCATAACCAAAATAGGTCGCATTCACCTGATTTTGGCAAAAAAATCTGATTAATTGGGGACGGTACCTGCAGCCAGGGGTATAATACAGGTGGCCATATGTGAGTGGGTCGAAAGGTTTTTTTAGAAGGTCATCAGACAAGGCGTTTCAGAAACAGAAGCACAGAACAATATTTGGAAGGCACGTTTCAAGCTAGAGGTTTTTTTTTGAGAGTAAAAGCTTGTTCTTAAGAAGCTACTAAACTTTTGTGACTCGGTGAAAATCGGGCCAAAGTCTTATCAAGCTCAGGGATGGACGGAATGGTTCGTTTTTTTCAGTCTAAAAAAAGAATAGGGCCCAAAAATATTACAAAGCAATTTAAAAAAAAAAAAAAAGAAATCGACCAACAGACGGCAGGGCGTACCTGTGGCTGCTAACCAGTGACGAAATATAGCAACCAGACAGCATTTATGCATATGAGAAATGTGCCACAACCCCACATATCTGTGTCGGTAAGTAATACATATATTGTCAAACGAAAACATACAAAGTACGATATCAAAGCACTCGATTGTACAACGAAGGCATTTTTTCCTTTCTTTTTTTGACTTCCCTTTTTTTGAGTTGTGTTGTTCTTGGCGTCGAGACTTTGACATCTTTTTCCATTCAAAATGAGTCCCGTTCTAGAAGGAAGGATGCCCCCACGAACAAACGGACGTCCGAAGCAAAACTGTAAGACTAACCGATACTTCTCTGCTGTTCACATTTTTTCACTTTTTTCCAAACAATAATACATAAACCATTGTGCGTCGTATTCATTCATCTATCGAAACTTGGACTTGTTCTATTTACTGCAAACTCAAACGCAAAGTTCCGCCCATTTTATGAGCGTTCAGTTTCGGTTGTAATAAAGCGGAATCTATAAAAAAAAAAGTATCTCAAAAAAGTCAACACCACCTCAACCTACCGCCACTCCACCATCGTTTATTCTTCTAATCTTCATCGTGCTACTACTTATTGACATACACCCCATTTCGCTTGTAAGAACACGCATTCTCATACCCCGCTAAACCATATTTTGACGGGCAAACACCAACAAAAGGTTCCCTTTTACAACCACCGCACCCGTGTCCCACTCCAGACCCCACTGCCGTGTGTCTTAAATAATGATGTCCGACCAATTTCTGTCGTCGTCTCGAAAAAACTCCCTATCTTCACTCTCCACATCGTCAGCTCGCAACTCCCCCAAGTTCCATTCGGTCCGCTCCATGTCCACCGATAACATGATGAACATGGAGGACCGCTTCAAGAAGAAAACAGTCAAACGCATCCCAAACGGCGTTCCCACAACACCATACAACAACAATCAACTCCCTCTACACTCACATAGCACAGAAAACTTCCACAAGTCAAATGCTGGTACATACTATTTCCCCAACGGCGAGGTGTTTCGTCCACGTTTGGCCCCTTCGAAACGTAATCGTCCATCAAAGATCCACACATCTCCCCACACCCTGCATAACCACCTACATCACCGCTCACTGCTGTCGTCACGTACAAACTCGCTCACGAGCTCCGCCTCCAGCAACTCGCCACACCCGTCGATGGACTCGTACCAAAGAACTAATTCGCTCCAATCGACAAACTCTTCCTTTGCATCAAGTATCCCCCACCATTCTCTCAGAAAGTCCAATTCATTTACCAACATCAAATCGATCAACCATCATGCTTCAGGAAAGAACCTCAGATCTCAATCGACAACGAATCTTGCCTCGACAACAGAAGAAAACGCAGCCTACCAGCACAAGAGCTTATTATTTACCCCTTCTCCATCCACTCCATCCTATAACCAAAACTCATTTGGGGTCCAAAAGAACGAAAACGGTACTATCCCCCGCAACATGGTATACAACTCCCAGCCAAAGCTGCACCTCAAAGTTTTACCTTTTGATATAAACAACTCGTTGAGTTCACATCCAGAAAACGTATCCACAGAATCTCATACTAGCGATGATACACACGACAAAGACTCGTTATTGAAATCTAAAATCCTTTCCACGTCTTCCGAATCTTCGTCATACTCATCCTCCAGCTCTATCGAACCTACTATTTCCACGACAACCAGTGTCAACTCCAACTCCAACTCGAACTTGGTCCAAACGACGTCAAACACCCCTACTACATCCATCAATACTGAAGAGACTTCAAGGGATAAGCTCACGACATCAAGTATCGCTAACACGGATAAGTCTAACAGGTGTGAAGGCAGAGATTTGGAAAGTATCGAAGAAGTTGTAAAGGATAAAAGCGATTCCAAAGACATCAAAGCATCGGTGCTTGCGGAGCCTCTTAAATTGAACAACAGCAGTACTTCCGACTTGGATGTTCCTCCACGTTCAACAGTTTCTGTATTGAGTCCAATTCCACTTGTATCTTCAGGTCTGAAATCTACCAAATCTAATATGAGCGAAGACTTGTTCTCGACGCCAGATCATTCACCAAAACTTACGCATTCTTCCGGTTCGACTAATGAATCCTGGCAATTGCTGTCCAATCATCTGGAAAACGAGCAACCCGTTTCATCAAGAACGGAGCCCAGCTCTGCTAAAACCATGGATGCTATATCAGACTACACTAAATGTTCGACTCCGGAAAGGGCACCTTTACTCACCCTGGAGGTCACCGAGAGCTTACCAGAGCCCACCATCAATGATTATGACATTGATATGAAAACTCCCAAAACAAATAGCCATGTCGCATCTCCAGAACATTCACCAATAGCATTTGAAGCTGCCAAACCGGTATCCAGACCATCCTCAGTATACTCGGCACCATACCAGGCTTCCCCAATTGGCTCTGGTTCCAAGCCTACCACACCAAGAAGCTCGAGGTTTTTTGACTTTCTGACTACAGAAACATTCGATAAATTCCTCAACGACACCCAACAAGAAGTACCACCCCGCGGCGACTTATTACTTCTCAACAACCAGAAAATCAGAAAACATGAGAGAAATTCTTTATCTCTTAGTTCATTCAATTCGATGATAGAAGCTGAAACTAATAAATCACCCCCAAGAACCAGTGCACCTCTGACCCCAAAAACTTCTCAAAAAGCTCAAAATTACAACAGTTTGCTTTTGCCTTCAAGCAAATCTCCTGAAGCTGAATCAACTATGCCAAAGTCAGCATTAGAAAACTTGAATGATTTGAAAGCACCTCCCTTGGCATTTGGTAACACTGACACAAACTCGACATCTACGGAGCTGTCGTTGAATCTATACTCAATCAACGAAGTCTCCAAGGCCTCATTGAGTTCTCAATCATTACCAAAACGTTCAATGCTTGATGTATTGGACAAAGAGGTGAGTAGTGCACCACCAAGGGTATTGAGAAGAAATACACCAAGTACTTCACATTTGAACGACGCAACAACAACATCAAAGTTTGCATCATCGGCAAATAACTCATTGGGTGACGTTTCGATTCCAAAATCCACCTCAACAAACTTCAAGACCTTTTTTAAGAAGGTTATCAATAAAAGTATGAGTTCAATGAGTGTGGGAAATCTGTCCACATCTAGTTTTAACAACTCGCAACTTCTGCAGTCAACCTTTTCGCTGTCAACACCTGTGGATACACTTAATATTTTGGACTCTAGATCTATTAAGTCACTGTCCAACCAATCAAACACCTCCATTTCTTTACAATCATATGAGGCTCATACTCCCAGAGATATGTTATCAAGATCACCAGCCGTGTCTCCAATAAAACCCAGAAATGTTCGTAGAGAAACGGAGAAGAATAACTATAAGAAAGCATTCTCCCTTAGCAATTTAGCTTTTGGAAAGTTAAACAAAAAGGAAAGAGAAAAGGAGAAGGAGAAATTTATTAGACAAATTTCCGAGCCAATTCCTGTTGCCGTCGAAAAGGATGTTTCCGAGATCAAACTAGAACTCAATGAAGCTGATCTGACATTAGTATTGCCGGAGCTCCCTCTTCTTGACCGGGATTCTGGGTTGTTTGAGGATATGATAAGAACGATCCATAACGTTGGAGCTCTGGATATGGAACCGGAACCGGAAAAAACAAAACCACTTCCTCCTACCCCTAGAACCTCAGTGATAAATGAACCATTTTTGAGGGATGATGAATTAACAAATGCTCAGATTCAAGATCAGCAAATAAAGGACGAAGAAAACGTTACAGGAGTACTTGATCCCAAGCCATTTTTTCACGAAAGAAGCAATTCAGACGAATCATACATGGACGAAAACCTCCAAGTTTTGCGGAATGAGTTCAACTGGACCAGTTTGGATGAGAAACTTGAGGAGTCACACCAACTGTTCAGTGAAGCTGAGACGAATGATAAAATGATAGAGACCTTTATAATTAGCCCTGAGCAATTGCGTAATGTTCATCAGAACTTGAATGAGTACCAAAGAAGAAATTTGCCAGACCATTTGAGATTTGTGGGGCAATTCAGAGATCATGGTAATCTTGAGATTATTGTGAAGAAATTTGAAGAGGTTACTGACACCAAACTTCACAGCGATGGCGAAGGAACTCCGGCAGCTGATTCGTCGATCTTGAAGTGGAGTAATGGTGATGACGAGCATGGATTGAATGGAAAGAAAAAGGTTGTATTTTCAAACAAGATTTGTATCAACGAGACGTTCCCTCCTGAAATGTATAAGAGATACAACAAATCAGTGACTCAGTATACGTTGACGGAATCTTACCAAATCAACAGGATCAAAAACGAGCTAAACCAGTACAAATGTAATGAGATGTTAGTACATGAAAACTCACAGCATAACACGCATTTCTTCTATTGATTTTTAGAGAACAATTATCATTATTTAATCCATTATATGTATATACTCATATTTATTCTTGATAAACTCATTAAAACTTTTAACTTCCTCTGTATGTGGTGTAGCTGTGGTTTGACAACAATAATGGAATGTGGTAATGGGCATCTGGAGGATTATCGATTTGGAATGTGATTTCTACAAACGGAAAGAAGGTTCTTGAAGCCAACGAAGTGGAACCGTTGCCCAATTGATGAAAGTACTTACCAGTAAGAAACTTACACTTATAAATCCCTGGAATCAACAGTGTCCACTTGTTGTTGCTTATTCCCACCTCAGAATTTGTAAGCTGAGGATTAAATGACCAATTCTTGATTCTGCCATCGGCATCGGTCTTCCCCATAGCGAATGGACTGATATTAGTTCCAAGATCGTAGACACTTTCGTCGTTAGGATCCGTTAAAAGTGGCGACACATAGAAGAGCTGGACCGTGACATCGGAAGCAGGCTTACCACAAGTAGTATCCAAGATATGACAAGTAACAAAGTCCACCATTCTAGAAAAAGAAGAATGAGAATGAAACAAGTTTTCGGCGAGTTCCGAAAATCCTTATCACCAAAAAGCGAAAAATAAAAAATAAAAAAAATACAGATACGAATACGAAATGGATGCAAAATTTCTCACGACATACCGCCTAAATAATGCCACCGGCGTGTTTTCTTGTCGTAAAACCACTGATTTCGAGAATCTAGTAAAAGCTCAATAATGCCATTTACCAATCTGTAGTTAATTTCGATTTTCTGTTGCCGTTTTAGGAGGTCAACGTACAGTGCTACATCCAAGAACTTTTCTTGATGATGCATTTGCATTTCATGCCGAATTTGATGGAGATATTGCTGCAATTGAGCACAAATATTCTGAAACAGGTCCAGGATCACGTTCTGGCTCTGAGTAACAACAATAAGTTTCGCTACTGTCTGGAGATGGTGTCGTATACGTTGGAAAATCATGATCTTGAGTGAATCATAAGGAACCAGGGTGGAGATGCTATCAATTAACCCTAGTTCGACATGGTGTCCACCAGTCTTCAAATCGGCTAGGGTTTCTAGTAAGTACTGAATATTGGGGCTGTTGTACAATTCTATTAGTCGAAATGGTCGGAACTTTCGTTCATATACCCATCTCAAAAACTCGAATTGAAGCTGAACATCATCGATAACTGGAACTGTGCTCTTGACATAATCCACAATCTCTATACTAGATGCATCATCGGAATCGCTGTCATTCACCAACTCATATCGTACTTTTACCAAACTATCTTCCTGTTCAAGAGCAGGTACTGTTTGGTAAACTGTGTCAGTAAGTTGTAAAGTCTGACGTTCTTGCTTCCGGCGCAAGTCGTCTCCATCCAATTGGTACGTCACAGTTGTTTTTTGAGATGATTCTTTTGGTATGTCAAGCACCCACGGTTTAGAGAGAACTTGTTGATGGTAGTCTAAGGCCCGTTTCCAATACCGGATTTCCGTCGATAATTCACCAATAGAACCAACAAGCTTAAGATTTTCACTAAAGAACATCAATTTATCGCTATGGCTTCGCGATAGGGTACATGTCACGTCCACGAGCTTGCCGTATGACTCGCCATCTAATAAGCCTGCTGCCAAGTATGTTTGATGGGAGACGCGGATATCAATGACCAGGTGCTTATCTTCACCAGAACAATCGTCGATGGTGAGCCAGACAAGCGTACGGCTTGGATCAGAATCATCTGAATACTGGTAGCGATGAAACTTTTCATTTAGTATTCGTCCAAAAACGACAAACAGTTTGATGGGATAATTGTTGACAATCAATATATTATAGAGCGAACGGACCAATAATCCATATATGTGTTGCATGGAGGTTTTTGTTGTGATGTCTCGGATCAATAACGGGACAGTTGTCTCGAACGTTGGTGCTAAGTGGAACACTTCAGGGACGTACCAACATTTCAGCGGTGTTCGTAGGACAATGTGGTTTTCACCAGGACCAAAATCAACCATTTTGTGGGCACATTACGCGTAAATAACGAAGGATTCAGAAGTGTTTGTGATTAGTGTATTGATGAAATTGTTGGTGCGGTCTCCAGACGCGAATTTTGGGGTTAATTTTTTTGAGATGAGGTATTACGAATAGCGACGTTTGACACAATGGCACTCTTTCAGGTTGACGGATGGGATTTAAAGCAAGATAAAATTGCCCTTGGTGGTGTTAGTGGTAAGAAGCAGGGTAAGAAGGAAAAGAATCAAGCCAAAAGAGCAGAGAGAAAGCAGAGAGCGAAACAAGATAAAGAAAGAGGAGATGATCAAGAAGTAGAAAAAGAAGTTGAAGAAGTTGAAGAAGTTGAAGAAGAAGCTGAAGAAGTTGAAGAAGCTGAAGATGTTGAAGATGTGGTTCCAGAAAAGAAAAAGAAATCAAAGACGGAGAAAGATTCTAAAAAGAAAAGAAAGTTGGAGAAGGAACCAAAGACTGTTGCAGCTGTAGCACCTTCGCCCGCGCTTCCAATCACCAGTAAGTTGACTCCGTTACAACAAAAGATGATGTCCAAGTTATCTGGATCACGGTTCAGATGGATAAATGAACAGTTGTACACCATATCATCAGAAGATGCGCTTTCTTTGATCAAGCAGCAGCCCATCTTGTTCGATGAGTATCACCAAGGATTCAGATCACAAGTTCAGTCGTGGCCAGAAAACCCAGTTGATGTGTTTGTGGAGCAGTTAAGAGTGAGAGCTATGTCCAAGCCCATCAATGCTCCTGGTGGATTGCCGGGATTGCCCAATAAGAAAGTCGTTGTTGCAGATATGGGATGTGGAGAAGCACAGTTGGCTCTAGATGTAAGCAAGATGGTGCAGGCATACAACAAGAACAGCAACGCCACTAACAAAAACAGTAAGAAGTTTTCCAAGGGCAATACCGGGAAGAGAATGCAGACGGGACCCAGACAGTTGGATATCGAGGTGCACAGTTTTGATTTAAAGAAACATAACGAGAGAATTACAGTTGCAGATATCAAGAACGTGCCGTTGCCTGATGAATCGTGTACGGTTGTGATCTTTTGTTTGGCGTTGATGGGAACAAATTTCTTAGATTTCATTAAGGAAGCGTACCGATTGTTAGCTCCCAACGGAGAGTTGTGGATAGCCGAGATCAAGTCGAGATTCACAGAATCGGCATCTAACAAGACGGTGAAGCCCGAAGATATTGGAGCCGAATTTGTCGAGACGTTGAAATTGAGTGGGTTTTTCCACAAGAAAACCGATAATGACAATAAGATGTTTACTCGGTTCGAGTTTTTTAAGCCTTCTAGAGATATTATTGCTGAACGTAAAGCAAAATTGGAAAGAAGAAAAAAGTTTATTGAGCACGAGTCAGAAATTGAAGAGTTGGAGAACAAGAGAGCCAAGCAAGCAGAGGGAGAATGGTTATTGAAGCCCTGTATTTATAAGCGAAGATAAAGAATAATGTAACTATATAGAACAGAAACAATCAATAATGTGTCAACTTTTGGGCAGCGCATTTTCTGGCTCAATTTCCCAAATTGGTAATTATGATCACGTGTACACATATCCAGCCAGCCATCGAATCTTTTTTAGTATGCGAAATCCGTTAGGAGACCATGATTGAATTGGGAAGGTAGACCAGCATTAGGGAGTAAAGCAGAAGAAATGAAGCCAGTTATAAATTGAAATTAGGTTCCGCCGTCTCTTTTGCAACACTTTTTTCTTCTTTGAAGTAGAGAACGACTTACCATTTACCATGACGGAGTACTACGAACCCACTCTTTTGTTCAGAAAGAATGCCATGAAACGGTCTAGTCTTGAATTGTCGCCCATGTCCAGTTACGAGAGCTTGGATTCAGGTGTTTCTCGTATTTCCAAGATTAGTTCTAACGAATCCTCATGGATGTTAAACCCACACAATCCCCAAGACACGCAGGTGTTGAACAAGTCGTGTGCTATCAACAGAATGAATATCAAGTCCAACTACTGGAAAGTACCTGAAACAAACATGAATCTCACCAGTATGAGTGTCAGCAGTGAACAAAGCGATCGTCCAGCATTGGCCATATCTAGTGGGAACGACGAGTCTAATTTACTCATCTACGAATTGGATTTGGTTGACAACTACTTGACTCACCACAACACCATCACATTGCCAAACATCAACGGAATCAAGTGGTTACCCAATAGCTCCAGGTACATGGTCACAGGTAACGATAAGGGATACGCCCACCTTGTGCTGGTTCCCAACATCAACGACGTTAGCGACGACGAGCCTTCAGCCGAGATCTGTAAACGTTTCAACCACAGAAAACACTTGAGAAATAAGGACTCCAACGACCTCCACGCAAACATCTCCAAGTTCAATTTTATGCATAATACGGATGACCGTCTCTTGTCCTTATTCTCCAACAACTTGTTCTACTGGGACATTCGTAATAGCGAGTCACAGAGCAGACCATCACCCATCTCCATATCCACCATCCCTGGCATTCTTAACTTTGATCCGGTTATCAATAATCCCAATGCTGTTGGTATTTGTGGCAAGTTTGGCGTGCTGCTTTTCGATATGAGGCTGCCCAAATTCAACGTGCCCTCGGCGATCTTGGGTCAAGCGCACAAGAAGCAATTGGGCTCCAATTTGATTAAGTGGTGTCCGACAAATGAGAATGTGTTTGCTGCTGCTCATGGTGACAGTATTGTACGCTTATGGGATATCAGAAAACAGAACAGCTTTTCTCTGTTGAACGGACACCAGGAAAGAATAGTAAGCATGGAATGGAACAACGGTGATTTGTTCACAGGTGGCAGAGACGGTAACATAGTTCACTGGGACTTATCGTCGGACGCAGACAACAGCAATCTTGCTAATTGTGGATTGAAGGAAGGATTAAACAGCGTCAATTTCAACCCCAAAACCAACACGTTGGACAACACTCTTAATCAAAGACAATGTGGAACAGTGTTACCGGCATCAAACACCAACATCATCAACATGTGTTCTGTCAGGGGTTCTGACGAGAACGACCTCAAGATGCTTTCGATTGATGGATCTTCTTTCTTGGGCTTACATTCCAAGATTTACGACGCAATTAACTTGAGTATTGATTCAACCAAGCTTTATTACACAGAGGAAGATATTGAATTGTTGATTGCGACGCAGAACTCACACTCGACGTTGATTAATTCTTCGACCGACAGCATCATGGATGTCACAGACCCACTTCAATTAACAAAGAAACCTGAGTTTGGAGAAATGCAAGCGGTGCCGGCCCGAAACGTGTCCTACAATTTATCCAGTGATACCTTGCTTGGTTCAACCGATGATTTTTCTGATGGCAAATTAAACATTGACATGACGATATTTTCCAAGGATGAGGAAGTAATTGAAGTTCCAGATGAAGTGGAAGAAGCAGAGTTTAATTTTGGGTCCCAGTTTGAGTTCAAGACCACCAACCATTCTGCATACTCGGTTGATTCTCAAGGTACGAATCCTTCGTTGATGGGTACTGATACCGAAAATGAATTGTTCAACGACTCCATGGATACGCTTTCGACAAACAGAACACTTCTTGAAGCATCACCCATCAGTTCAGTGGCCATCGATGTCCCAACCAAACATTTACGGGAACCCAGTTTCAATTTGGACAGTATCAAGATGTTCCGTGACGAGTTTTCGCCAAAAGAGCATTTTGATTTTGAGATGGCCAGTATCAATGAACCAGCACCAGCTCAGTACAGCAATATAGCCACACCATTTAGGGTTTAATTTTACGATAATGAAACGATTTTTTTTAGTGTAGAGAAAAATAGGGCCCTTTTTTTTTGCAATTATGACAGCACCATAGCCGCAATATTGTTTGACCGATCTGGATCCTGCATGCCGGCATCTCTGGCATCTTTTTCGGAGTGAGATTGGGTGAGGGCTATACGATGCAAAAGATCGGACCGGAATTCGGAACACGTGTAATAAAGAGGATTATTTCATGATACTTGGACACTATCTGAACGAGTTTCGGTATCCTTTACTTGTAAGAGTACGATAGAGAATTTCTACTTTTTCTTTTCTTTGATTTATCTTCTTTGTCTATTTAGGCTTCTTCCCAAACGCATAGGAAAACAATTAGTGTTGTGCACACGACTTTCTACTCTCGTTAGGTTTTTTTTCTGTTTTCGAGTTTAGAACCACAGCAAATCATTAGTCAGGGTGGGCAGTAGTTTCAAAAAAGTCAAATAACTCGTTGGATTTATTTTGATATAAAAACCGTGTGTTGATTCTTCTGTTTTGTTTAGCATTTGTTTGGCATCTCTTCCCCGTCACAGATTAGTCTTCTTCCACTGTTGTGTTTGTTCCCTAATCAACCAATTCTGCTAATACTAAAAGAACCGATCATATCCTTAGAAATCCCGGGTACTACAGTTCACAAGTCCATTGTTACATGTCTCGAGCTTCATCTATCAACGTCAAGGTGGTTGCGGCCGAATCTCTCTACAAACGAGATGTTTTCCGTCAACCTGACCCCTTTGCTGTGATCACCGTTGATGGCTCCCAAACAAAGACAACGAAAACAGCCAAAAAGACCTTGAATCCCTACTGGAACGAGTCCTTCAACTTCAATGCTCTCGAAGACTCCATTTTGGTCATCCAGGTGTTTGATCAAAAGAAGTTTAAGAAAAAGGATCAGGGTTTCTTGGGTGTCGTCAATGTCAGAATTGGCGATGTCATTGACTTGAGTTTACTGAGCTCCGAAGAAACTATCACCAGAGACTTGAAGAAATCAAACGAATACTTGGCTGTTAGTGGTAAGATCATCGTCGTGATCTCCCACAATAGCAACACACCTAACGGATCAACAACTGCCTCTACTACTCCTGCTACTGCTGCACCAGCAGCAACAAGAGCTTCCTCCTCTTCCTCAACTTCCAGACCTTCTCAGCCACCTCCTGCTACCAACGGCACTGCCCCTCCCACGTCGTCAGCATCGACGCCGGCCGCTTCGTCGTCCTCCGCCAACAGACAATACTCTTCGTTTGAAGATCAATTTGGAAGATTACCTCCTGGCTGGGAACGCAGAACTGATAATTTTGGTAGAACTTACTATGTGGACCATAATTCAAGAACAACTACCTGGCAAAGACCAACCTTGGATCAGTCTGAACTGGAAAGAGGTCAACAAAGAATAGATACGACAGAAGCAGAAAGAAGACAACACCGTGGTAGAACTTTACCAGGTGAAACGCCCCAATCTCCTTCATTGAATGTATCTTCAAGCTCAGTAGCAAGTGGAACGGTTACTGTGAACGCAACGGGCGCCAACACTCCTGTTAGCCCTGCTGCTGCAGTATCAATGGCAGCTTCGGGTGCAACTACAAGTGGCCTTGGTGAATTACCCTCAGGATGGGAACAAAGATTTACAAACGAAGGTAGACCTTACTTTGTTGATCACAACACAAGAACAACTACTTGGGTTGACCCCAGAAGACAACAATATATTCGTACTTTTGGACCCAACACAACCATTCAGCAACAACCTGTCAGTCAATTGGGACCATTGCCTTCTGGCTGGGAAATGAGATTGACCAACACTGCCAGAGTTTACTTTGTTGACCATAACACCAAAACAACGACATGGGATGATCCAAGATTACCATCTTCGTTAGACCAAAATGTTCCTCAATATAAGCGTGACTTTAGAAGAAAGGTTATTTACTTCAGATCCCAACCAGCGTTGAGAATCTTGCCCGGTCAATGCCACATTAAGGTTAGAAGAGACCATATCTTCGAAGATTCTTACCAAGAAATTATGAGACAAACACCTGAAGACTTAAAGAAGAGATTAATGATCAAGTTCGATGGTGAAGAAGGTTTGGATTACGGTGGGGTCTCTAGAGAATTCTTTTTCTTATTATCACACGATATGTTCAACCCATTCTACTGTTTATTCGAATACTCTTCTCATGACAACTATACTTTGCAAATCAACCCTAACTCGGGTATCAATCCAGAACATTTGAGTTACTTCAAGTTCATTGGAAGAGTTGTTGGCTTGGGTGTTTTCCACAGAAGATTCTTGGATGCTTTCTTTGTTGGTGCTTTGTACAAGATGATGTTGCATAAGAAGGTTGTTTTACAAGATATGGAAGGTGTTGATGCTGAATTCTACAGATCGTTGAAGTGGATCTGTGACAACGACATTACAGATATCTTGGACTTGACCTTCAGTGCAGAAGACGAGAGATTCGGTGAAATTGTTGAGGTTGATTTGAAGCCTGGTGGAAAAGATATTGAAGTTACTGAAGAAAACAAACATGAATATGTTGAATTGATTTCAGAATGGAAGATTTCCAAGAGAGTTGATGAGCAATTTAAGGCGTTCATTGACGGTTTCAATGAATTGATTCCTCAAGAATTGGTTAATGTATTTGATGAAAGAGAATTGGAATTATTAATTGGTGGTTTGGCCGAGATTGATGTTGAAGACTGGAAGAAGCATACTGATTATAGAGGATATCAAGAAAGTGACCAAGTTATTCAATGGTTCTGGAAGTGCATTAAGGAATGGGATTCTGAACAAAAGGCAAGATTATTACAATTTACGACTGGTACGTCTAGAATTCCAGTTAATGGTTTCAAGGATTTACAAGGGTCTGATGGTCCAAGAAGATTTACCATTGAAAAGGCTGGAGAATCCAACCAGTTGCCAAAATCGCATACGTGTTTCAACAGAGTCGATTTGCCTCCATATACCGATTATGAAAGTTTGAAACAGAAGTTAACATTGGCTGTTGAAGAAACCGTTGGGTTCGGCCAAGAATAGAGCTTGCTTCAATTTCAGCTGGAGAAACAGTCCAACAAAAGTACAAGTGCTAATAATTGCATTATTGTCGAAACATTAACGGCAATTTTGTCAGCTGGTTTTGGAGTATCATTTCTTCTCATAAATAAATATCTGTCTACTTCTTCCTTTCATTTTCAACCACATATCACTTTAGTATTTAGTGTTCATAACTTATTTGTTCTTAGTTATTCACAGTTAATTATTTTTGACATTCTATAATGCGTTATATATTCAACTATTACTTGTAGTCCTTCGTGCTATCCAATACATACTGAAGGTTTTCGATCGATGCACCCTCGGACTCTGTACTTGCGTCAGTGTTTTGTTGTCTATCGAATTCTTCGAGATCTTCAAGTTTAACTTTGACCACAGTATGGCCTCTGACATCACCCTCTTGGTCATAGTTTATGATTCTGTGTTGGTAAGATCCAAGTCTTGGTAAAAGCTTTGCCCAAACAAAGTAGTAGGCAACACAGAGACCAAGGAGTCCAACAGTGGTGATTGGATATGCCGCATAAAAGAAGGAAACGTCAGATCCTTTGAGATGGTTATTTTTTGGAGGAACCCATGCCATTGCAATTACAAAGGCATAAAATAAGATTGTAATCACAATAATAGGTAGAGGAACTTTCCATCCTTGAAATCCCAATCCTGCTTGTTTTCTTTGTCTTCTAACCAACAAGATTCCAACAGCTAATAAGAATTTAAAGAAATAAGAAGCATATTGACCGACATCAACGATGAAATTGTATGCATCACCAGCTGGTGGAGCAATCATAACAATCAAATTGACCAACCATGTGAGAAAGATTGGAAATAATGGAGTGCCCCATGGTTTAATAGTAGTCCATAATTTTGGATAAGGAACAACTCCTTGACGGCCAACTTCTCTCAATGCCCTGCTATGACTCAATACCGCAGCCAATAAATGGCCCAATGCAGACAATGCAACAAGGATATCCAAAGCCTTCGTAGCTGATTTAGTTCCAAAGACATTGGTAAAGAATAAGGACGAAATTAAATTCCCTGATTTTTTAATTTTAGCAACACTTCCAGAGCCCGAATAGTAAGCAGTGATGATCAATATGTATACAAGGAAAACAAATACCATGACACTGGGAATTAAGTACCTGAATAAGTTCTTTGTTTTCTTGGGGTTTGACTCACCAACCATTCCAAATACATAATGTGCCCCTCCATAGGAAAATGAAACCTTGATAATAGCATTCGAAATGGCATTACCGTCCGTAGTTGTACCTTCCCAGGCATTTTTAAATATTTCATGAGGATTTTTGACTCTAGTGCCACCACCAAGGACAACAAAGCCAGTAATAATAACAAAGAACAAGAAAACTATCTTGACAAATCCAAGCAAGTTTGATAGTCTCAAGGTAGTTTTGGAACTGAGTGCCGAAAGAATGGCTGCGAATGTCAACGATGCAACACCGACACCCCTTTGTCTCCATGTTGTTGGCTCAAGATTAGTAGCACTAAGGATATACGTTCCAAAAGCAACAGCAGATGAGTTCAAAAACGAAAGGGTGACAGACACGGCAGCATAAGTTGTTGGAATTAAAAAATCGGGTTTTGGGTATGCCTGTTCCAAGTATGTAACATCGCCCCCAGATCTCTTTCTAAAATAAGTCACGTATTCGATGTAAATAAAGACTTCAAAGATTGCAATAATAAAACCAACTACCCATAAAACATATGATGCTCCAATCGAACCGATTGATTTCAATACGCTCGCGGGTGTCATGAAAACACCTGTACCAATAATACCCTGAATAACCATGTAAAATGCTGTAATATAATCCAAGTTATATCCCAATGGATTGACAGATTCGACTGGAGCACCAGTGTTATGTTGCAAATCGATATCTTGATCGAATTTTGCTTCTTCTAGAATCTGGGCATTATTTTCGTCCGATCCAATTATAGGACCAATAATCTTTTGAAGTAAAGGCATGCTCATTGCAACGAAAATGGTAGGATTAATCACCAACTTATATAGTTCTACAAATAATCCTTATGTTTTTACCCGCTATATGGACTATAAAAATTGCTGAAGTAGAATGCCACACCTGGGGCTCTTTGACTTTCGAATTGTTGCGTAAATTGTAGTTTAAGCTTTCTTGGTTTTCTAGAGGTATTGCAAGACGATATCAAGAATTTTGTTGAATCAAGCATCTTTGGAAACATCACGACATTTCCTAGATAATGGATCTTTACACATTATTTGAGTCAAGAGCCCATTACCTTAGACCCTCTCTGACTGAAACTGGGGCTACTAAGTAACTGTATTATATAAGGTTTAACTTTGCTGTAAAGCTTGTGCCAAAAATTCGAAAATTGCGAATTCGGTACACCACAAATAAATGGAATCGCTTCACTCAATGTTAGCTTATTATCAAGTAGATGCCTATAAAAAATACTCTAAATTACTCTAAGCTTTTAATTCAACCCGATGGGCAATCTCTTCATATTCATCCAGGAGAGAAGCCGTACTTTGGTCAGCTCCTGAGATATTATGGCTAGCATCCCATGCAGCTAAATCTTCCAATTTTACTTGCACCACAGTCTGTCCTTTGACCTCGCCAATGCTATACTCAGACAATCTATGCTCGTATCTACCTAATTTTGGCAAGGTACGTGCCCATACAAAGTAGTAGACACCACAAAGAAGTAGGATACCGATAGTGGTAATTGGGTAAGTTGCGTAGAAAAACGAAACATCACCACCTTTCAAGCTGCCACCTTTAGGAGGAACCCATGCCATTGCCAAGACAAAAATATAAAACAAGATGCAGATTATGATTATCGGTAATGGAGCACGATAATCACGATCACTCAAGCCGTAGTCTTTTCTCTGTTTTCGAAGCAATAACAATCCAACAATTAATATGAGCTTAAAAATATAGCCAGAATATTGCCCGATATCAACAACAAAATTGAAAGCATCCCCTGCAGGGGGAGCGAGTAGAACAATTGTGTTAACAATCCACGATATTAATAATGGGAAGACTGGCGTGCCAAAAGGCTTAACTGAGGTCCATAATTTTGGATATGGTACAACACCTTGACGTCCTATTTCTCTTAAGCTTCGACTATGACCCAAAACTGCAGTTAATAAGTGACCCAAGGCAGAAAGCGCAACCAAGACATTCAATGCTTTGGTTGCGGCTTTGGTTCCAAAGACTTGATGAAAATACAAAGAAGAAACTAAGTTTCCTGATTTCTTGATTTCACTTATGTTATCGCCAGCGGCAAAGAAAGCCGTGACTATAAGGATATAAACCACAAAGATAAAAACAATTATACTAGGGACCAAATATCTGAAAATCCCTTTGCTTTTGCGTGGATCAGCTTCTCCTGCCAAACTAAAAACATAGCCAGATCCCCCGTATGAAAATGTGACTTTGATAATAGCATTGGAAATGGCATTACCATCCGTAGTTGTACCTTCCCATGCATTTTTAAATATTTCATGAGGGTTTTTGACTCTTGTTCCTCCGCCAAGGACAACAAATCCTGAGATGATAATGAAGAACAAAAAGATGATCTTCACAAAACCAAGAAAGTTTGATAAACGCATGCTTAATCGAGAACTGAATATCGGCAAAATATGAGCGAAAGTTAAGATACCTAAACCGACCCCCCTCTGATTCCAGGTGTGAACTTTAACTTCTGCAGCTTGTAAAATATATGTCGCAAAAGCTGTAGCAGAAGAAGTTATAAATGAAAGAATGACAGTAACTGCCGCATAAGTAGTTGGTACTAAGAAATCTGGTTTCGGATATGCTTGCTCCAAGTAAACAACATCGCCACCTGATCTCTTTCTGTAGTAAACAACAAACTCAACATAGACTAAGACTTCAAATAATGCAATGATGAATCCACAAACCCACAACACATATGAGGCTCCAATAGATCCAATTGAATTCAAAACTGATCCAGGGGTTAAAAAGATACCAGTTCCAATAATTCCCTGAATAACAACGTAGAAGGCAGAAAAATAGTCGAGATTATAACCCAAAGGGTTGAAATCTTCAACTGGAGCACCATTTGCGCTCTGCTTCTGTTCTGTGTCAAAAGAATTTTCAGCTTCTATTCTTAAATTGTCTTCAGTTGCACCAAATATTGGACTTAATATGTTTTTTGCAAAACTCATATTGGTTGCAAAAAGCATTTATCATAGCAAGAGATATACCGACTTTTATACCAAAAGACTCCCTTGGAAGGTGATAATCGAAACTTTAATGAATAACTGGATTGTCCACAGTTATTGGAAGTCCATATGTTAAGGTATATATTACTCTCCACAGTTCTTAATTTTGCTCTATCCCTGAACTAAAAACGTATGTAAAATATGTGAAGAATGTGGCTCGAAATTATATTAATTTGCATAGTAAAAATGTGTATTATTAAAACTAATTTACCAGAAACAAAATAAAAACCTCTTTTAAGAAGGATCTTTACGCGAAAGATAAGCTAAGGGAACTTGCTTAATTTGAGGCGTGGGTATTGTTTTTATTTTTAGTGACATTTCATCTAAAATTCTAACCTTCACTCAGAAAAACTAATTACATTCTAGATTCTGTCAATAAAAAAGCTGTGTTCTGCAGGATCTAGATAACGGAGTATTATGTAGCCAATTATGTAATAGTATTCCCCTCATTTTAATTTGTGACCATCATGTAGCCCACGATCCTTCATATACGAGGTCAGCCCTTTACTAATAAATTCCCCTCTACTCCCCTCATCTCTTTCTCCTATTGCAATTAATTTCCATGTAGCTATAAAAGTATCCCTCTTTTCAAATGAGTTGTAGATTATTCAAATTTAATTCAACTTCTCTACAATGCCTGACTTGTTTGATAATTTTTTTAACAAAATTGGCTCCAAACTCAACGGTGGTAAATCTAACAACCATTACAGCGGATCCAGTCAAGTAAATACTGGTTCTTATTATAATTATCACTCCAATAGTACTAATAATAAGTATTGGCTTCCTAGATCAAAACCTTCTGAACCAGCTGTTGCCGTAGGTAAGCGTGAGGATGTACCTCAAGATGGTGTTCAAATTAAACCTCGTATGAATAGTATTGGTTCCATGAATTCTGTGGAGGGAGTTGGTCGTTCAAGATTTAATAGTGTCACTTCTGAAACCAGTGAGAACTAGCTTTCTTTGTTGTTTATCCAGTTCTAATGATAGTGTACTCCTTTGTTTATGAAAATATATTAATGAATAAGACAATTTACATTTTTTGAAAACTATCTGCACCAAAATTCTCAAAAATCTGATCCATAAAAATGACATCTTCTTCAGTGATGGTAAACAACAAAGGACTCTCATTAATATCGTTAAATCCTAGTATGCCTTCAGTTGTGGGTGTATTGGGACCATCGTATGAGCGTTCTGTAAGCCCATGTTCCGCTGATTCTGTATCATTTTTGTAAGCCAAAAATGTACAGTCCACAACATCTTTTCCTAATTTAAAGTCATCCAAGAAATGATTCTCAAAGTTTGAGTTAGAACTCATGTTGCTAGCTTCGTCTGTAAGATCTGACAAGGCTGACGAGGGGCTATCCATAAGATTACTATTCTTGTGAACTTCGTAGGGATTAGTTGCACCGGAATTGGAAGCCACTAGCTTGGTTTTAGACTTTGTCTGATATTTGTTCAAGTTAGAAAATAGTTTGTGGTAATTGAGTTCAAGAAGTAGGCTCCTTAAGGATTTAATCAAATTAACAATATGATCCAATTTACCTTTTGCAATCAAATTACCATTGAGTCTCATTTCATTCATCAAATTCATGGCACCCTCGAGATAATCTTCATACGAATAGTATTGATCGGTATTCTCAATTTTCAAAATCAAGCAAATAATAAAGATAATAGATGACGACGACAAGTAATCCAAATCTGTAAATCCAAAAGTTCGTATATATCGACCTTTATAAAGTGACATGAAAATATTAATGGTAAGTTGGCTTGAATTTATCACTGCAAGAAATAAATTATGAATATTTTTGGGGAGGTCAAATAATTTAAACGAATTCAGCGTAAGGATATTGTGTCGGTAATACTTACTAATCCTCATCTTTGCAAAATTGATAACTATTGGAATGCAAGTCAAATATATGAGATGTAAGTAATTGAGATGCAAGGTGTAAATCAATCGGTGATACACATCCATTCCTGTCAGTGTTGGTAATTTTAAACAAAGATATTCAGGAATATGGTTAACCCACTCTACTAGCAATTCCATAATTGACACTGTGGACAGCAAATACTTTTTGTTGTTAAAAGGTAACTTCCAACAATATAGTTCATTTGTGATTTTATCGGCAATTTTTGCTAATTTGATATAGAATTGCATCGACGTATTGTTGGCAAATTCATACTTTGTTTGAGGAGAGATTTGAAATCCTTCTTTGATTTCGTTGTTTGTTATTTCTTCGAGGCTGAGAAGTAAAGGCTGTCCAATCCTGGAACTGTAGAACCGATTAAGACAGTAAGTGCACCACCAAATTCTATTAATATAGTAGGCCGGTCTTTCATTGATCTCTTGACTTCTTGATGCTCTATCCTTATGTAGATTGAGAGAAATGCACATCTGTAACGCGTTCAATGTGAACATCACAGCAGCGTTCTTTTTGTCCAAGATTCTTAAGTAAACTGCTATCAACCCAAATAATTCTATTATCTCAAAGGCTTCCGATATGCTCCGCTTTCTAATGGTAATTAAGCTGAAAGGTGACGGTAAATGCTTTATCACCAATTTGAAATATCTTAAACCCGGGACCTCCAGCAATTTCCTTGACGAAACTCCTAGACACGAATTCTTACTATATATCTCCCCTAATGCCAACACTACCAAGAATTTCCAGAAAAAATAGTGGCCGGTTTCTATTCTGTCTAGTTTTATGATGCCAGTTTCGTCAAAGTATTTGATAGCATTCTCCTTGAACTCAATTGGATCAATTGTTAAATATCCTGAATTTATGAATGTAACCACATTATCAAAAAGTTCGTTAAACTGTACAAGGGTTAGGTCTTTCAAGATTTCATTTGCACTTGCCTCGTTTTCTGTGTGATCATTTCCCAATAAATAGTCGTAAGTTTCTTCTTCCTGGAATAAACTGAAGTCTGGACTTATGGAAACTTCGTTGCTTGCGTTGTTTTTGTATTTAATAGCAAATTGCTTCAAGTTCCAACAGACCAATTCACAGGATGCAGAGCCAAGCCAAATGGATAGGTTGATTTTATCGTTTATTCCAGATGTGGTAGAAGTATTTGACACACCTGAAACTTCAGAGTAGCTTTTGATTTCTGCTTTTAGACGTTTTATCTGATCTTTATAGTCTTCAATTTCGACATCCAACACTCGAATCTTCTTGGGTTTCCGGGGATATTCACAAGTAACACCAGCCATAATGCAGGCACGGCATGGATCTTCTCCTCCACATTTGGTCTTTCTCAGGCGACATCTGTTGCATGCGAATCTGGCTCTTCGTTCTATTACCAGTGATTTTGTGGTTCTATGTGGAGAAATAGAGGTGGCGGCCTGTGATACTTGATCTGGGTCAATTTCTGGGTCTTGGTCAGATTTCAGGCTCAGTGTACTACTAGAAGTGATCATATCTGACTGTTCATCGTGTTTGCCTTTGGTTCTGGGAGTTTGCATTCTCTTTTCATGCCTTTTTATCTGTTGGAGAGATCTGTCGTATCGGTTATTTGAGATGATTTTACCGATCAAAAAAAGTCGCTACTATCGCACACAAGCCCCGCTTCATTGTACGCCACTAAGTACCTGAAATAAATAATGAATTAAAGATAAAAAAATACTTCCCCAGAGAGAAGTTCTAATTAGTACACATAGAATTGAAGTCGGGTAAGAATTACTGAAATCAAGGTAACGTTAAGACAAATGATAGTCAGATCCAGGAAAACCTTTTTTTTTTGAATGTGCTGCCCGTTTTTTTAACAGCAGCAAAAGAAGTATCTCAAGCACGAGCGCAGATTCCTACGTCTTTCGTTGAAACTTGAGGTATCTGAATGCAAATCACCATCATCTCTCACTGGAATCATGTCATGTTGCTGTTGATATATGTTTTTTTGGTTGTGGCTCGTCTTACTGAATTGCTGACTTCTTGGATCTTGTGATATCGAATTATAGTTGCCAAAGGATAAGGACTTGGAACGAGTCTTTTTGGCATTTCTTGGATGGTGCATCAATTTCGAACTGGAGTTCTTGTTCTGAACGGACTGTTGCTGGTGCTGGTGCTGCTGTTGTGCTTGTGAGGATTGCTTTTGTCGTTGTGGTGGGTGTGGATTGCCGTAGCCATGAAGATTGGCTTTTTTGTTTAAAGCTGCATCCCAACCTCTGCCATTATTCAAATCCATCCAATCATAATGTGCATCTTCCTCACATCCTATAGATATCATAGCCTTATCCATCAATTTTATTAAGTAGTCATAATCGGGAGTTTCGTCAAACTTCAAGTTTCGGACGTACGACAAGTATTGAGCAAACTGAATCGGGAACCCGTAGCATAATTCGTTGATGGAGGTGGTTTGTTTCTTCAATCCTATTTTTTCATACTTTTGTTTGTTAGTAGGGGCCTTCAAGCCCTGCCATGGCAATGCTCCGCGTAAGAAATACATAAACACATGGCCCAAGCTTTCGAGGTCGTCTCTTCTCAGTTGTTCACGGCCCAAGTGGGTGTTGATAGACATGTATCTTGCTGTGCCACTTAATGCCTTCTTTTCTCGGTAAGGAATATGGACCTTGGTCTTGGGGTCTCTGTATTGTTTAGCCATTCCAAAGTCGACAATGTAGACCTGGTTTGCTTCGGGAGTGCCAGGTTTTCCAATCAAGAAGTTATCTGGTTTGATATCACGATAAATCAAGTTGTGTTCGTGGATATCTTGAACCCGCCTTATCATTTGCTTGGAGACCTGGATGGCTGTTTTGATGGAGAATTTGCGGTTGCACCAATCAAACAAGTCTTCTAACGATGGGCCAAGAAGGTCGATAATCAAGATGTTGTGTACACCTTCCTGGCCAAAGAAGTATGCTTGGGGAATACCCACTGTGTTGTTCAAGATGCGGTATGATCTGTATTCGTCTCTTAACTGTGGAGCTTCACATTTGCGTGGCTCGAACTTGATGGCTACTTGTTGGTTGTTGAGAATGTTGACCCCTTCAAAGATAATACCAAACGAACCTTCGCCTATCTTCTTTCCAACTTTGTAGTGGACACCAACTACGTTGGAAGAAGATTGTGACATCGAGGATGTGATGGATGATGCAGATTATGGGGAAAGGGCACGATGTTTGTTAGGTTTTAGTCCTTGGATGATGTTTTTTACCAAAAAAATGAGGGTATGTTTTTGCAACGCCGACAAAGAAACAAATAAAAAAGAAAAAGAGACGAGATCAGGAGTCACGTGTTGTTAGATCTGTAATTCACGTCTTGGTACAGTTGCCGTATGATGTGAGAGCCAAGTTTCTGCGCAATAAGATGGCAGTATGATGTCCAAGTATAAAGTGGAAGTTGTATAATAACAAAAATTTTGTCTGTTTTTTTTTCGGTCTACACGAGAAAAAATGTACATTGACTCAAACTCATTATTGTTATTGTTGTCTAAGCGGGACAGAAACACATCAGAAAAATGGCTTCGATTGGTCCCAACACGGCGGTTTTTGCATATCATGGTCCGTTGATTTACGATGCAAAGGTTCTCAAGGTCCATCGTGCGGGAAAGAGCTTCATTGAAGGCGGAACGGGCCGCGAAACGTTTGAGCAGAACCCCAAGTTCAAGCCAAAAGAACACATGGATCTCGACACATACTACTTACACTACCAGGGCTGGAAATCCAAGTGGGACGAATGGGTCACGTTGGAACGGATTTTGGAAAACAACGAGGAGAACCGGTTTAAAAAGAACGAGTTGGATCAATTAACAAAGCGCAAGAGAAGCACCCCCGCGCCTGCTGGTGCTGCTGGTGCATCTCTGACGTCTACAAGCACCACCACCGCCAATGGAAACGCAGCTAGTGCTAATAAGAACAAAAAACAGAAAACAGGTGCAAAAAAAGGCAACCCACATCTCCATCTCGAGTTCAATACTGAACTTAAACATTTATTGGTCGATGACTGGGAGTACATCACCAGAGACAAGAAAATCATTGACCTTCCAAGCAAGAACCCCGTGTGTAAAATCATCAAGGATTATTCTCAGTATAGAAGGGCTGTTTTGAATGATACGGTCCAACAAGAAATTCTAGATGAAGTGTTGCTGGGACTCGAGTTATACTTCAACAAGTCGCTAAGTCTAAATCTACTTTACAAGTACGAGAACTTACAGTACTTGGAGTTGCTCAAGGATGAAGTGATAAACACTACAACCCATCAGAGTGAAGTATATGGAGTTGAGCACTTGTTGAGACTCTTGATCTCTTTTCCTGGAATGATCAGCCAGACCACCATGGACGGCGTGAGTATCTCGGTACTTATGAATGAAATAACAGAAATATTGAGTTTCCTTACCTCTCATCTTGCGGAGTACACTAATAACTACAACTTTGCCAGTCCACAGTATGACAGTTTAGCCAGGAGCTGATTTATCGAAACTTTTGAAACCAAAATACATTTCATTACACGCATTATGTCATTAGACAGCTATTAACAAGGCAGCCACCCAGAAAAGAATCTCAGACAAACTGTTTATTCCAAGACTGGTGTAGCCATATAATCAACCACAACCAAGGCATTTTCGTTGTTGCAGGTGATAGCCAAATCTAATCTCCAACGTCTGTGGTTCTTTTCTTCTTCTTCTTGAGAGAAACCGTGGTGTGAGTCGTCCTTAAATTTCCAGGTGATGGTCTTTGGGGTTTCGACCGTATCGAGTTTATCCATGTGCAATTCATAGCCACAGCACTTTTCCAAGTCTTTCAACAAGTGGTTCTTAACGTGATGTTGCAAGTTTCTCTTGAACTTGTTGGAGTTCTTGTTAGCCGTTGGCTTGATCTTGTCCACGTCATCGTGGCATTCCTTCAACACAAATGGAGGATAGTAGGAAAGACGAGCATGGAAGTAATCGTACTCGTTGTCCCAGGTTTCGTCTCTAACAAAGCTCTCGAAACTGGTCAAGTCATCGAATTCTCTGACTGGAGCATCCTTGACAACTTGGTGGACGTGAACGTTACCATCTTCACCGGTAGACTCAATTGACGTGACAGACATTGTTCTTGCTTTAGGAGCAGGTTGCAAGTGGTCCAAGTGTTGACAATTGTCCAAGTCCAATGGGGTGGAGGTAGACTTCTTGTTCTTTTTAGCGTTGGTCATGGTTCGGGAGTGTAGGACTGTTTTATTACGATAGTATATAAGCGGTCGAAGTTATTGTGAAAGGGAGGATGAATTCAAAGTATTGAGTGAATACTGTAAGTAGTGGAGGAAAAATAGAAGAGAAAACCTACATCTATTTATACTTGGTTGCAAGCGGCAACCTCCTACGTTCCTTCGTTGGGCACGGCAAACTTAATGTCTGATTTGCACCAATAGGCATTTTTCTCGTATAGGCAAAATCTGTGACCTGGTGGGGAGATCCTGGGTCCTTTGCGCCTAAATGCGGAAAATAGACAAACACTGGAGGAACATCTCCTCCCCACAGGAAACCCCATGATTGGTGGAGAACAGGTGACAATAGTTCCTTGACTACTCTAAAATAACAAAAAAAAAGAAAAAAGTGGGGTGCTCTTGCATCAGGTGCTGGTGGTGGTGGATCGAAGCAGGTGACTTGATTTTTGCTACCGCTTTCCCCGACCCACAACTGGTGGTGACAGACCAATTCCAAAAAAGAAACGGGACACAGTTTTTACCGTTCCTGATATTTTCCGTTTTTGGTGTCGGGTTTATATTTGTGGTTAGTATATCTAGATTTATTGTCTGTCTGAACACCCAGTGTAGGGACATTTTGCAGCATGTCTGTTTGGGATGCGCCATTTAATTTTCAGCGACATTGCAAATCACCCTATTTTTTTTGCCGTAAAATTGGTACTTGTTGTCGTCTTCGCAGTCGTTTCTGGTCCCAATAGTCGGAAATCTGGCCATCGCTAGTGGTGGCACGAAAATTATGTGCTTTTTATGGATCAAACGAAGATGTCCGAGCCGTATTTTTTTTGTAATTTTTGATTAATGTCTGTATCAGACACTGAAACTAGGGCTTCTTGTGTCTCCTTCTGTGTCAGACATTATCACCAAAAGTCGTCAATGGGAGACACTCGGCACGTGATATGAAAATTTTGTTAGTTGCACTTAGCAAGTCACAATACTGATTGCCACCGATAGAACTGTATCTCGATGGTTTTTGGAGTGTATACCGGGCCACAGGGACCCCAGAAGTCTCTATCGGAGATGACACAAGAAGAACAAGCCGAGTTGGGGGCAAAAAAGATGGTTGAATTCATGCAATCTTGTCCAGGAAAGACAACGATGGCTGCAGTGTCTGGGTTCGCTCTTGGAGGGTTTTTTGGTCTTTTCATGGCCTCCATGGCGTACGATGTGCCTGTGGGAACTGATTCTGTCAAGCATATCAGCGAATTGCCTTTTAAACAACAGATGAAGTTGCAATTCTCCGATATGGCAAAGAGATCGTACTCGTCTGCCCGTAACTTTGGTTACATTGGGATGATCTACTCGGGAGTCGAATGTTCTGTTGAGAGTTTGCGTGCCAAGCATGATATCTATAACGGAATCACTGCTGGTTGTATCACTGGTGCTGGTTTGTCGATCAAGGCGGGGCCCCAAGCTGCATTCATTGGTTGCGCTGGTTTTGCAGCATTCTCCACTGCCATCGACTTGTACTTGAGAAGTGAAAGTGCTGCTCCACCAAAGAATGATTATGATGAATGATGTATATAGTCTTACACATATTGTACAATAATAATACATAGAAAAGGTCAACAATAATAGTAACAGTACTGGTAGTTGAGTCCAGATGCAAAGAAAGACGAAATAAAAAACACAACGACGCCCAACACAAGTAATCCAATTTGGATATTCTCTTGCTTCAATCTGGTTCGTTTTCCATTCACCTTCGTCTCCAGCTTTAGTCGTTCCAACTCCTCCAATATACTGACAGAATCGTATTCCTCGTCTGTATGCTTCTCTCGTAGATTTCTAAGTATTCGATCAAGCTTACTGCTTATTACTTCAATGTCCTGCAACTCAGACTGCGATATTCGTGCTGATTCTAGTTCTGTGAGGCTCTGGTTGATCATATCGATGGCTCGCGTGTTGTCCTGCTTGAAACGAATGGGTCGTGGTCCCAAATCCAATCGGGTAAGTTTGGGAGACGTTTCCTGTGGCTTCTTTTTAAGAGGTAGCGGCTCGTTAACCACACTGTGAGCTGTTCTAGGTCGTATCTGTGGAACTATTGGTGTTGCTGGTATATGTTCTTTGTGTGATTGGATCTGTTTTGTGTCTACGGCAGTTCTATCGTCATCATGGTTATCAAGAATGATTTTGTATGGTAATGGAAGTGGTTCACCTAGGTTTTGGATATCATAGTGCCGAGATCTGGAGGCCATAGTGACCTATATCAGTGGTGCTTATATATATTTGTTTGTTTATCTTCAGACAAAAGAAAAATACAGACACAAAACCTACCGACATTTTTTTTTTGTTTTCAGACAGACATCAAGTTAACTGAAAAAACGACAGACAAAAAGAAAATGACAGACAGACAAAAAGACACAAAAAAAATTGCTGCAGACAAAAGACAATTCCGACAACTCAAATATGAATAAAAAAAGTCTGAAACAGATGATTTTGTGTCCGTTTTTTAGTCAGGGGATTAGATAAGATCGGTTACAATTTCAATAGGAAAAGTTGTAAGTTGGATGGCGTGATTTCCGTATTTAGACAAATATAAGGTTATAAAAAAGATCATTGCTTTGTTCAGCCTATATTGTCTAGGTGATGTGCTGCAATAGACAGCAAGTTGGGCTGCCCTCATAATCCTTTGTTGGTCTTCGTTTAAATTTAGACACCTTATTGTGTACCCTTCTTTCCCAAAGAAGAACACATAATCCAACTAGCGCCAAGATTGGCCGACAGTTATTGCTTACAGAGTGTCAGAAAATGTCCGCATATGGCCGATTTAACCGATACTTGGAGCCTCGGATCGGATGTGCGCATCCTCATCCCTTTTTTTTTCACCCTCCGGTTATCCAACCCCACAAAAGTGTTTTCGCGTTGTCGGTGCGCGTTTCGGTATTGCCCCACAGTTGTGATACCCGTTTGTAAACACAACTGACACCAATGAATCACGCATCCTTTTCGACACACGCTAAGTATGCTGCTGTTAGAAACGGTATCCAAACGTAACTAAAACCCTATCATTGCAAGTAGATGTAGTAGTGTGCAATTAAACTCAAAACGGGATACAAAATAATTGAGTGCCGTTATTATTTTTTTTTGGTGCGACATAGATTCTGGAACGCCCTGGACTAAAGTGACCGCCTAACTTGCGCCTACGAAAATATGAGGTGCCTCAAAAACGGTCTAGGCCTGAAAAATTGCACTGCTATAAAATACATCCATATTCCCTGAATTGTTTACTTGTTGACCATCGTTTATTCTCCCAAACTATCTACAATCCTTTTGCTATACGTTTAGTTTTGGACAGTGTTTAGGAGCATTCAACACAGCTCTTCTTGCCCATCCGATCCCACATCACGCACCTCCACAAATCAACCCGTTGCTCAATTTTCTTTACCCCGGATCTCCTCATTTTTTCAACAAGAATGTCCTCCCACCAAAGACGGAACTCTACACTCAAACCCTCATTTTATATCGATGTCGAAAAGGCGCCGGCGCTGGAAGATGAATCGAAACCAAAATCCAACCTCTTCATTCTGGCTGTGATGGGTTTTATCATTTTTTGCTGTCTTAATGTCATGATCTTTTTGACGATTTTCTCTGGTAATTCAGATCTGGCCATCAATACACCTATGATTGGCAAGGCCATGACTAATACCCATGACAGTATCATCAAAGCTAACCCAATTATTGATACCCTTCCCAAAGCTTCTGATGTCTCGGCTGAGAGTTCTGTTCCTATCAAAGAGTCGGTTCCAGCCTCCCAAAAAAATGGAGCCTCCTCTCAAGACAACCATTTCATGGAAACAAAAGGTCCTCAACTTGATCTTCAGGAAATCTTTTCTGTAAGTCCCATTATAATTTTATCTACCGATTCCGTCTCCCCTAAGCAACAAAAGTTGGAGAGAATCTTGATGAATTTGGGTATTACCCCAGAACCAAAAGTGGTTGACTTATCTAAGCATCCCAACAACAACAATATCTTGAACTACTTGAACAAATACGAATCTCACAAGGATGTGGACGACTCCAAGGCTAGTTCCGGCATCAAGAACGACTTATCTTATGACTACAATATTGACGAAGACAATGATGATGATGAAACCACACATGACAATGTAGTTATTGAAAACTCCATGCTCACATTGAAAAAAACAAAAACATCCAACGACAGGATTCCTCGCTTGTTTATTGGTGGCGTTCCTCTTGGAAACTTTAAGGAACTTTTTGACAAATACTCCCGAAACGAATTGGTTTCGTACTTGAAAGAAAACGGTAGAGGACACATCACCATTTCTTGAAAAATTTAATCATTAAATTTTCGTATTTTTGGATAAGGTTTGTATATTAAAAATAAATAAGAGAAACGTCTTTACTTTTCCATCATAGTTTGGCACGGGTACATTTCGGTAATTTGTCTCAATGAGTTTGGTGGTTCGTTCCAAAACGGTTGTAATTTGTCACGTGACTATCTGACGTCTCATCGTAAGAGAGAGATGTTCAATTATCTAACAGTTGTATATGTGTGGTATTCTATGTTTTATAGGTGATAATAAGATCCAGACACCAGGATGTTTCCAGGAACTTTTGACTAGACCAAGTGCCATGATTGATAAAATTTCTACGTGGGAATCCAATAATGTTGATGAAATTCAACGGATGTTTGTAGAAATTGATACAACACAAAACATAAAGCCGTTAAGTCAAGGGGATCTCATTAAACTACAATCATTGGATAAATTAAGAACTTTGAATTTACAACTTGTCAAAGCTAAAAACAATGTCAAATTATCCAAAGAAGTCAAAGATTCAGAGGTGCAGACCATCCAGGATCAAATCAACAGACTACTAACAGACGATGATAGTACAGACAGTGATATTATAGAGCGTACTTCCCAATCATTCTTTGAATCCCTAGTTTATAAGATTGCAAGTCGTGGTCCTGATTATCTCCAGTATAATGAATTTTGTCACGAAAACAAGTACTACCATATCTTTTCATCTGTGCTTTCCTTGCGCCAGCCCTTCCAAGAGCAACCCATCCACAAAAACAATTTCATACTTCAATTCAATGGTGAATTGTACAATGAGGAATGTCTTTCAACAAATGACACTCATTTTATTATTGAAACGTTGTTGGAAAATGTGCAGACTCACGATCGTACGGATGCAATTTTGAAAACTTTTAGCCAATTGAGTGGAGAGTTTGCCTTCGTCCTTCATGATCTCAATACCAAATCGATTTATTTTGGGCGTGACTCTGTAGGCAAACGGTCTCTCTTGTACTCGATTGCTGAAGATCAAGTTTTTATTTCTTCTTTGCCAGAAAAGTCGGTAGAGTTTGAAGAGTGTAAGAACGAAATCATCAAGTACGATCTCGAGTCCAGAAACCTCATCAAATTCAGCTATGGTGGCTTGCATCAAAAGTACGATGGTAAAGCAAGAGATTTCTGTCCGTTACAATACAATTCAAGAATAACTTACCAAGAACGAATTGTAAAATTGCGTTCCATATTGCAAAAGACAACTTTGTACCGTCAACGGTCGATTTATCCGCTCCTTGAACAATCGGCTAACATGGCTGTTTTATTCTCTGGTGGGTTGGATTGTACAATTCTTGTATCATTGATCTGTGAAAACATTCAAGCACAAAAACTTGACTACGCAACCAATATAGATTTACTTACTGTTGGCTTTGACAATCCTCGAACCAACCAAGCTGCAGCCAAGTCTCCTGACAGAGAACTCAGCAAGAAGTCCTGGTTTCACTTGGCCCAGAAATACAATGATGATCGAGTCAACATACGGTTGGTTGAAATTAACGTTAGCTACGAGGAATGGCTCACTCACAGGAATCGTGTCTGTGACTTGATGTTTCCCTGCAACACGGAAATGGATTTATCGATTGCTATTGCGTTTTACTTTGCTTCTTCCAAGAGGAAGACTTCAATGTCGATGTTGACTAATGGTGAGGTTTCATTTGCCGAATTCTTGGCTAACGAAGTTAGATACGTTGATATAACACCAGATTACATTTCGAGTTCAAAGGTGTTATTTAGTGGATTGGGTGCAGACGAACTTTTTGCTGGCTATTCAAGACATGAGTCGATATTTACCAATAGCTTAAGTGCAACGTCATCTCTGGAAGATATTCGATCGTGCTATGAGCAACTATCACAAGAACTTATTCATGATATTGAGATTATTCACAAGCGTAATTTGGGGCGCGATGATAGAGTAATAAGTGCATGGGGTAAGGAATTGAGGTATCCTTACTTGGACGAGGAATTGATTGAATTTGTCATTAATGAAGTGGAACCTAATTTAAAGTTACACTATAACTTTGAGACTGTTGTAACAAAGAAGAAAGGAGCACGGATGGTGATGAAAGCCACGAGAAAGTATTTGTTACGAGAATTGGCAGGTTCGCTTGGGTTGGATTGGGTTAAGTTGGAACTCAAACGAGCCATTCAATTTGGTGCCAAGAGTGCCAAACTTGAAATTGGGCAAAGCAAAGTTAAGGGAACCGATAATTTGGAACAGAATTTAATAGATAGATAATGGTATCTCTGTATGAGCAAATAAATAACTGACTATTTCAAGTCATTGACCCATTTTGGTTCAATGACCAAAACTGTGCTTTCAGTAAGCAAATTTTTAGTTGAGGTGATTTCTTCCTCATCATCATCCAAGTTGAATTTGTATATCGAGCCATTGACCCAACACTTGCGTCCTTCTTTTTTCAGAATCGAACATTTGATCATCACGTACTGATCAACAAAAGTAGGCTGTTTATAATTGATATTTAAGTTGGCTGTAACGCCTCTCTTGGACTCAAAATTTTGGAATGCAATTCTACAAGTCAACTCGTCCAACAACGTAGCGAGTAATCCTCCATGAACGATATTGGGGTGGCCAGACAAGTGCGATCCCAAGTGGAAAAATGTGATTGAATAATTATTGGTCACAGGCTCGTCACCGGAGATATCTGCATAGGACCAGTACTTGTGATCAATAAAGTATAGTGACGGTGATCTGTAATTAATTTTATCTTCGCCAACTAAAGTGTAGCCAGTCAAGTTTGGTTTGATTTCATCGGAGGTATGATGGGGCAAGGGGTTTTCCTTGTTGTATGCGTCATGTTGCTGCTGGATCTGCTCATATTTAGGACTAGCCCGCAATTTCTTCTCATAGAAGTCTGGTGTCTTAGAAATTGCCACGTCAGCTGTCATATTCAATATATTTTGATAATGGGCACGTTACTGGGACTACGACAAGCCTCTCGTTCTTCCCGATGATCTTTCAGAAACAATCTATTATGGTGTGTAATACAAAAAATATGATTGATTGAGGAGGCGCATTTTTAATTCAGATACAGGGTTCTAAAAAATAATTAAACGTCTGGGAAAGCACTGAGGAATGCGTCCTTAGCTTTCTTGTCAATCACGTTACCGTGACACATAACAATGGTATCAAAGTCCCACTTGTAAATAGATCTCAAACCAGGAAGAGTCGTATTGTACCTGGTAACCCTTTGAAGAATAAGTCTACCAAAGTTGCTTTCTGGCTGGAAGTATCTGGTGAGAAAAGACCAGCCACTGTGTGGATTAAATCCTTTCTTGTAGCCAGTTTCTGGAGAATACTGTTCCAAGGTCACTTTTCCAGAAGTTGTTCCTGGAACTCCCAAGTTGAAAAGCAAGTCTGCCTCGTAAATAGTCTTGTGGTTCTTGTCGTAAGTCACGATTTCCTTGTTGATATGATAAGGCAAATAGACGAATTCAAAGTTGTCCAAAATAACTGAGTCCTTGATACCCATTTCTTGAAGCGCAGCTTTGTCAAGAACAACATGACCGTCTTTTGGTGTAAGCACGTAGTCGACATCAACAACATTGACACCTTCAGGAGCAATAACCTTCATCTTGGGATAAACATCCTTAAACGACTTAGCAGCCAACGTATGTTCAGCGTCTGGAATAATCAAGTGAGTGACGTTGAAGTTGTCTTTAGCACCAGTCAACAATTGCAAACTCTTGATGGTCTCTGGACCGTACGGCAATGGCGACCAAACAACAATCTGGCTGTTGTAGTTGAAGAGAGCCATACGTGCTCCAAAGTTAAATTTGTCTGCACGGAGAAATGCAGAGGATGCAAGAACGGTGTTTTCGTTTAATTTCCTGCTGACAACTTGAAGATTGCTTGGGTAACCCATGGTGAAATTGATATTTGCAAGATGATTATCATAAAAATGTGGGTTTTTTTCGCCTTATAAATACACTTGCAACCTGTTAGAGATAACCAATTACAGTGTTTGGACTTATTTGAAGTTACACAACTTACGAGCTAAGCCTCTAAACCGTTTACTATGATTGCAACTGTCACATTGAGGAAGTATTTTTTAAGATGTAATGAGAAATATAAGAATTATAATGCTGCTTACAAAGCCACAATAGTGTAAGCGGCCGCGCGCCTAGAACGGCCTGGACGATCTTTGTGTCCTAGGCAATGGACACCTCGTATATCACAAACGGCTCGTATTCGGTGTCAACCAATGAGGCGTATTCGTGTAAATTGCTCTTGGTCGAGAATCCATCGCCGCCCAAGTATCCAAATTTTTCTATCAATTCCTTTTTGGCCCTATCCAAGCTCTTAGCGTTCGCTCCTTGGAACTTGATCAAGAAGAAATCAAACTGAGGTGGCAACCCGTACCTCAACACAGACTCAACGTAGACTCTAATGACTTTGATATGGAACCAAGATGCAAAAATGTCCGAGTATGCAGTTTTCGCCAAACGAATAGCGTCGTTCTTGGCTTTAGACTCGGTAGCTCTGGTCAAATCAAACTCCTTTCTCAAGTTGTTCAAGGTTTCCTCGGAATATGTAAAGTCATTACGAGGATGCCACTTGTGTTCTCTGGCAGCATTGATAAACTCTTGCTGGTACTTTTTGAACAAAGTGACAGTGTAAAGAGAATACTCTTGGTCCGCAGCAATCTCAGTCGCCGATCTGGGGATGACAAACTGAGTCAACGTTTCGTACGAGTTCTTAAAGTCAGAAATCAAACTCTTGGGAACAGCAACAAGAATCGTGGTCAAGTGTTCTGAATCCAAAACAAAGTGTTCTGGTCTAACAATCTCATGTAATGATTTGATAGATAAATCTCCGTTTTTCTTTCTGTCGGCAGCGAGGAAGTTCGACTTGGCTGTTTGGTAACCTTGGTAAGTGGTTCTGACATCGTTATCTAAAGCAATGGCTTCGTCTGAGATCAATTTAATTAACTCACTCGTAGGTTTATCCAATCTGTACTTGGCAGTGTTCCATTGGAATGTTTCGATGTATTCAAATACAGACTTGGAGTTGACGACTTTGGTTGGATGGTCGGTTTCGGTCACAGTAGCCAAAATATCAATAACTTTGGCAACAGAAGTAGCTAATTGTGTATCGAGCTTGGCCAACTCGTCACTCTCTTGGACCAAGGAGTCCAATGTTCCGCTCTGAAAGTCAGGAATCGACAATTTATTCAATGGTAATTTCCCACCAACCAACGATTGTTCCAACCACTCATTAGCATTGGTGGATTGAGGAAGAGAAAGTGCCAAGTAGTTAGCAGACATTATACCTATATCAATCTAGTTGTGTCCTTTTTCTTTCTATTAAATAAACACAATGTGTTCTTTGAGAGATAGCTTCTAAATTGATAAACCACTGGGTAGTCTGCTATCGCGTATTCCCCTGATTAGTTCATGGACGAACCAAAGGTGTCGCAGTAAATATCAGCACGGTGTAACTACGACGCCGTGATCTAATTTACCCCGTGAACCCTCTGGTCTTTCCCTAAAGTTGGTGAAAAAAGCAAATTATCAGGTAAGTTAATTAATATAAGATGTACACCGTTTCCCGATCATCGTCTTCTAGTTTTGATTAGGTAGTAGTTATTGCTCATCTGTCGCACCCTTCAAGTTACTGTATATCCTGTAGTATTTTTATTTTTATTTTTGCGATGCGCTTGAAAAATTTAGGATAGAAAGATAGCCTAGTTATATGACTAGATTTGACTTGTAAAAAGTACTTCAAGAATGAGTAACACATTAGAGGTATGTATTTTTACTTGAAAAATTGAAGTATTGAAGCTAGCTACAAAGATCCTGAGTTTAGTTGTTATCACTGTCGTGTAACTTTTTTGAACTTTTAATTGAAGGATGCTCCAATGCTTGTTAACCAATTTAAAAAGAGGATTGTTTACTAACTCTTGCAGGAACGTCTCAAGACACACTCCAGTGCATTTGATGGGTTATTATCGTTAATCCCAGCAAAATACTACTACGACGATGCCACGCAAGACCAATGGCAAGCCAAGAAGAAATCCAAAAAGGAATTGCAACAGAACAAAAGGGCCAAGTTAGATCCTGATTCAAAAGCCAATGCAGACGACTACGTTAACTCTCATGCCAGTGCCAGAGATGTGCTGGATAATAGATCCAAAACTGCAACCAAGGTTTCGTTACCTGGTAGTAAGTTTCCACCATCTGTACAAAAGGAAGTCCAATCGAAAGAAGAGGGCGTTGATTCAGCAAATGAAGAAGAGGAATCTGGATCTGATGCTAGTAGTGGAGATGAAGGTTCATTTATAAATGGTGGGCTGTTGATATTTGATGATGAAGGTAATGAAATTGACGATAACGAATCACAAAGAAATAAATTCGAAAAGAAGGAAGTGGTGAAGTCTAAGGCATCCAAGAAGGCTTTAAGCCCTGAAGAACAAAAGAAGAGAGATGAAAACTTGGCAAAGTTGAGAGAGAAATTATCTGCAAAGATTGGAGTTTTGAAAGAGAAGAGAAAGGCACCAGGCAGCAAATTACCAGGTGCTCCACAGTCCAGAGAGCAGATCTTGGCTGAACGTAAACGAAAGGAAGAAATCAAGAAGCAGGAAAGATTGAAAAGAAAGCATCAAGAAATAGAGGATGAGGATGAAGACTCGGATTCTGATTCTGAAGATGAAAAGGAAGAAGATGAGGTATTGTACGGAAACATTGTGTTTAACGATGGATCCAGAGTAACATCGGACTTAAAGAAGCTTCGTAATACGGCAGAGAAGAGAAAGCAAAATGGACCTGCCCAGAATGATCTTAAGGCACACTTGATGAAGTTGGAGCAGAAGAAGCAAAAATTTGCCCAGATGACACCAGAAGAACAGGAAAAGGCCAAGAACAAAGACAAATGGCAGAAGGTGATGGCACAAGCCGAAGGTGTAAAGATCAAGGACGATGAAAAGCTATTGAAGAAAGCGATCAAGAGAAAGGAAAGACAAAAATTAAGAAGTGAAATAGAATGGAAGGAGAGAAAACAAGTTGTGAAGGATACCGTTGCAGCACGTGCCAAGAGAAGAGAAGAGAACTTGAAGGCCAGAAGAGATAACAAGGGAAAGAAGAGCAAGAAGGCTCCTAAATTGAGAAAATTCACTGGGGTGGTTAACAAGGCCGCTAATAAGAAAAAGAGAGCTGGTTTTGAAGGAAGCGCCAAGTCCAAAAAGAAGTAATGTATTATTGAACACATCATCTTCAAGGTTACAGTAGAATATTTTGAAATAGGTCGTAATACGAAGAATTTCATGCTGCAAGTAGAACGAGTTTCGGGGCGTTGGTTTCACCTGTATATATTGTCACGTGGTCTAGCAAACAAAAATTTTCGAGCATTTTTCGACCCTGTTTCTACAAAACCGTCTTTTTCTTATCAATTGATATTTCCACAGTTGTCAGTTGAATAAATTTATTTTGAAAATCATCATGTCTTTTCCCGAACAAGCAAAGAACTTTTTGGCTCACATCGATAGAGTACGTCGGAATTTTTAGTGCCATCAAAACTGGCCACAAGATTTACAAAATCTCCTCACGGAAATACTAACCCTTATTTTAGCAAACTGCTGGCCACAGTGTCTTGCATCAATTCGAAAGTCAAACCGGCTTACCAAGATCCTACGCCGTTTTAAGTTTTGTCGGTGTCTACTTTGTAATCATCTTCTTGAACCTCGGTGGTATCGGCCAACTCTTGTCGAACATTGCCGGTTTTGTTATTCCAGGCTACTACTCCTTAATCGCCTTGAACACTCCAGGCACCGACGACGACTTCAAGTTGTTAACCTACTGGGTTGTCTTTGCTTTCTTGAACGTCATTGAATTCTGGTCCAAGGCTATCTTGTACTGGGTCCCATTCTACTTCTTGTTCAAGACCATCTTCTTGCTCTACATTGGTATCCCAACTTTCGGCGGTGCTACCCTCGTCTACAACTCCGTTATCAAGCCATTGTCTCAGCAATACATCGGTGTTGGTGGTAAAGGTTCTGTTGCTAGTGAAATCGATGCTGCTGCTGAAGCTGTTTCTTCCTCGGTGCAAATCTAAGAAAGCTACTAATATGATGTTTTTCCTTACATACTAAAAAAAACGCCATATTTTGCCTGGTAAAATTTTCATCTGGAATTACTACTATCAATAAGTGCAAGTGTATTTTTTAACTAGTATTTTATTTACCCATTCTGGAGGTCCTAGAATGAATCAATCGTTTCTTTTCTCCTTTTTGGAAGGTGTAACTTGAAAGGGCAGGCCCCAATCGGGAACTCCAAGCTCAGCTGCATCACAGCTTAATTCTATTACATCATCGGTAGCACAAATGGTGTAGAGATCATTGGTAGATACGAGAACTCTAACTAGCTCGTACCGAGTATAGTCAGGATCAAATATCATTCTCTCGAGCCTCGTGGACCATCTGCCTGTTCTAGTGACTGGAGTAAGTCGAATATATCTCGGTTTGATAAAGATCTGACCCACCTGACCGGCTTTTAATTTGCATGTGGTATCTCCTGAAAGCCGGGCTGTGTTATCTAAGCCGATCCCCAATTTTACTCCTGCCGTAAGTCTCAATAACCCTAAACCCCCAGTTGCACTAAGCCCTTGACTTTCAAAAAAGTTAAGCTTATCTGCAAGTGAGTAAGAAAACCCCACCGATCCGTCTTGGCCATATTCCTGTGATTGGCAAGAAGTGACAGGAATTATACCTGGATATTCAATTAGTACTGGATCCTCACTTGTGCTTTCAAACCATTCATCATTTGACACTTCTTTTTTGTTAAATAAATCTAAAAATTGACTAAACACATTTTTGTTGTTTTGTTTATCGTCATGTGTACTGTAGCTATCAATATTGTGATCATCTTCAAGTTTAGGCTTTTTAGTCAAGAAAGTCCCCGATTGTTTTAGGAAAAATGTGACGTTTTCAGCAAATTTGGAGTCTGATGCTATAATTTTTGAGTATTTGTTTTCCCATGCTTGGATATTCTCGAATTCGATAACTTCCATTGCTGATGTGACAGCAATGCAGTATGCCATAAATCGAATCAATTTCATCTGTACAAAGCTTGCTAGTGATTTGAGTTATTTCCTTATTATCTACATTTTTATGATATTTATTCAAAAGTATTAGCATATTGGAAAACTAAGCATAAGAATCGTTACCTCCAGTCCACCAAAGGCGTTTTGATTTAGTTGTTAAGGCAATCAAATACTCCCCCTCTCTGTTTGTTTTTCTTCTATTATACAGTTTAAATCAACGTTAAGATGGTTTGTATCTATGGTTTGTATTCGTTTGGGGGAGAGTTAGGAGGGGTCTTGGAACATCCATTCCGCAAAAAAAAAACAGCTCCCAAGCTCCTGAAAAAATTCTAGGCGTACCTTAGTAATGAAAAAATCCACAAGGTCCTTGCATCTGCATAGAACACGGAGAAAAAAAAAGGATATTCGTGACTGTACACAAAAAGGATAAAACAGGTCATCAATTATAAGGGTGGAACATGCACCGCCATTTCGGGGTAAGAGAACGTACAGTATCTGTAACCGTGATATTCTTCACATGACACGCCTTGCTATGACAACGCACTATTTTCAAGTTTTTTTCGGCCAGGAGAATGCATAATTCTTTCTATTGTAGAAGTATACAAACCCGATGACGTAAACCGAGGGTAACTCAGCCGCGTTTCGTGTAACAGGTCGGTACGTTAGACGAAAAGAACAATCGTTGAGATGGCTACAAAAGAGGACAAATCTAAGAAGCTCACAGATACGGAGTGAATTTGAGCCAAAGTATAAACCATGAAACCCATAAGTAATCCTAATCTTTCGTGACCAGTCTCCTCTTTGGGCTTATTGTATGTCGCATAATTGTAAAACCTTCTAAGTAGAGGGACTGCACGTAAAAATGCATATTACAACATACAGAAGATCCTTGCTATGTTCTTATTTCCCTCGGAATTATAAACCGGAATCCGGTAATGCAAAAATAAAAACACACATCATCGAATTTCAGGTGCAAATAAATAAATACACCTTTGCTTTCATTTCTCTCAAGGATTCTTTAGAGACTTTAACAACAAAGTAGAACTATTGTCAGTATGGCTAGTTCTTCTCCAAGTGACGATGCGAACCCAAACACGTCTGTATCGCAATTTTTGTCCACATTCATTCCTACGTTTGTGATCTTTGTGGTATTCCTTATCTTGTTTATTATTATCCGTAAGAAGCAACCAAGAGTCTATGAACCACGTCACGAAGTCGACACTTTACCAAAAGACTTGAAGACTGATGAAACTCCCCGTGGTGTTTTCTCTTGGATTCCTCACGTATTGAAGAAGCCCGAATCTTTTATTATCCAACAAACAGGGGTTGATGGCTACTTTTTTATTAGATTTTTGTTTGGATTTGGCGCTATCACCTTTATTGGTTGTTTCATTACCTGGCCAATATTGTTCCCATTGAATGCTTCGAACTCTAACCAGTTGAAGGGACTTAGTTCCATCTCGTATGCTAACCTTAACGTTCACCAACACAAATGGAGACAGTTGGCTCATATTTTTGTTTCGTGGGTCTTTTTTGGCTCAGTCATCTTTTTGATTTACCGTGAATTGGTCTACTATACCACCTTCAGACACGTTGTTCAGACTACACCATTGTACGACTCGTTATTATCTACGAGAACCCTTTTGTTGGCTGAAATTCCTGACTCGATTAACGATGAAGCCACTTTGCGTGAACATTTCCCAACTGCAACTAATCTTTGGTTTGCTAGAGAGTACAAGGAATTGCAAGAAAAGGTTAAGGAACGTACCAAGTTGGCAGATAAGTACGAAGGTGCCCTTAATAAGGTGATCAACAAGGCTGTCAAAACTAGACTTAAGGCTATCAAGAAGAACAAACCAGTTCCTGAGCCAGCTGATGATATTGACAAGTACTTGAAGGATGGTAAGAAAAGACCAACTCACAGATTAAAATTCTTGATTGGTAAGAAGGTTGACACTTTGAACTATGGCGCTGAACATTTGGGTGAATTGAACAAGGAAATTAAGGAGTTACAAGAAGACCACAAGTCTAACAAAAAGGTGCCTTCTGTTTTTATTGAATTCCCATCTCAATTGGAATTGCAGAAGGCTTACCAAGCAATTCCTTACAATCCGGAATTTAAGGGTGTTAGAAGATTCAATGGTTTGGCCCCAGATGATATTATTTGGGAAAACTTGTCTTTAACAAAATACAAGAGATACGTTAAGAAGATTCTTGCCAACACTATTTTGACATTGATGGTTATTTTCTGGTGTATTCCAGTTGCTGTTGTCGGTGCTATTTCTAACATTAACTTTTTGATTTCAAAGGTTCACTTCTTGAAGTTTATTAACCACTTGACTCCAAAGTTGCAAGGTCTTATTACAGGTTTGTTACCCGTTGTTGCTTTGGCTATTTTGATGTCTTTGGTTCCTCCATTCATAAAGAAAATGGGTAAGGTTTCCGGTTTGATTACCGTGCAACATGTTGAAAGTTATTGTCAATCTTGGTACTTTGCTTTCCAAGTCGTCAATGTTTTTATTGTTATGACCCTTGGTTCTGCTGCAACTTCTGTTGTTCCGCTGATTATTGACGATCCAACCCTGGCTTTGCAGATGTTAGCCAACAAGATTCCAAATGCTTCTAACTTTTACATTTCTTACTTGTGTTTGCAAGGTTTGACTGTTAGTTCTGGTCTCTTGTTGCAACTTGTTCCATTGATCTTGGCACAATTCTTGGGTAAAATCTTGGATGGAACCCCAAGAAAAAAGTGGAAGAGATGGAATATTTTGGGTCAACCAGGTTTTTCTACCTTGTACCCAGTTTACCAACTTTTGACTGTGATTGCCTTGTCCTATTCGATCATTGCACCATTAGTTTTAGGTTTCACTGCCGTCACTTTTATCTTGATTTACTTGGCTTTTATCTATACATTGACTTATGTCTTGCAACCTAACACTCATGATGCTCGTGGTAGAAATTATGCAAGTGCATTGTTCCAAATGTTTGTTGGATTGTATTTGGCTGAAGTTTGTCTCACCGCAATGTTTGTTTTTGGAAAGAACTGGGTTGGTGTTGGTTTAGAAGGTGCTTTTATTGTGTTCACAGTTGGTGTTCACTTATGGCTCAAGTGGAAATTCTTGCCATTGTTGGAAACTGTTCCAATCTCTGCTATCAAGTATGCTTCTGGCGACCCAACATTCACCTATCCAATGCACGATCAAGGTAGAAAGGAGATCCAAATTGAGGGTGAAAACTACTGGCAAGGTGGCAACCAATTGGGCTTGAACAGCGAACCAGCACAAGCTTCCATACGTAATGAATCCGAGGGCAGTGAAGCCAAGGCTGAATTGGACTCTGAGAAGAAGAATGAAGCTGGTCAATTTGACAGTGAACTAGTTGCTGAACAAAGTAACAGAAAGGCCGTTTTTGGTGCACCACAGAAATCTGCTTCGTGGTTTAAGAGATTCTTCCAGCCAAAGACTGAAACGTTTGATTTGATTCGTGCACTGATTCCACAGGCATACTACAATTACATTGAATACAATGACGATTTCCTCAAGACTGCTTACGCTGATCCAGCTGTGACTAACGAAGAACCTCACATTTGGATCACCAAGGATGAGATGGGTTTGTCGACCATCCAGAAGAACAAGGCTTTGGAGAATGGTGTCGATGTTTGTGATGACAATGCTACCTACAATGAAAAGGGTGGTATTGTATACGAAGGAAACCCACCTTCATACGAAGAGGCTTTGAGAATCTAATTCCGATGGAAGGAATTTACTTCATCAGTGTATTTATATATTTGTTCTTATTAGTTGAATCAATTGTATTTTAATCCATTTTGTTACTATAGAATAGTAAGTACTGTTAGTGTTAACAAAAAGATGTTACTAATCGAAGAAATGAAAAGGTGTATTATTCAAATGTCAATAGTTGTTGCTTATTAATTCTTTTCAGATACCTTGGGAGGATTGGGGCCATCCGTAAACAGCGGTAATTCTGAACTGGATGACGAAGATTCTGCTGGTGCATAAGCAAGCTCATGGTTTGGTGGTGTACCCGAAGGTCTCTGTGCTCGATTCATAAAATTAGTAGTTGGGGTTCTTGGAGTTGTTGGTGGAGGGCCACTTGGCCTGTAGAAGTCTTCGTCGGCTTCTTGAGAGTGTGTGTCTGTACTGTCAGGATGACCTGGAGGTGGACCCAACGGGCGGTCCTCATTGTTTTCGTCTGTGATTGTCATTGGAAGATTGGTAGATAATGGGGCCCCATTACTAGAAATGCTTTCTTGTCTATGATGGGCAGGTTGTGGGGGAGCCATGCTGGCAGCCTTTGCATTGGGGTTGGCATGGAACTCGCCCAGGTTGTCGTAGTAGCCCATATCGTATTCGTTGGCAGTTGCAGTGTACGTAGGAACATAGGCAGAGGGCAAATCCGGGTCACGGGAATGGTCAGGTTGGTTGTACTGAGTCTGAGACTGTCTGTAGGAAGGCGGAGTCAACCAACGCGTACCGTAGATGGGCTGGATACCATGTTGTGACCGTTTCTTGTTGACTCGGATGGTACCAACAACCACAATAAGGATAAGGACAACGAAGATGGCAAAAAACGCCCATCTGGCGCCACCGATGGTCCACCCAGTATTGTTATCAAAGTCTCGCTTATTAATAAACATCTTCCTTAGTTCAGAGTACAATAGAAAGATAGTAAGATAGAATCAACGAATGAATCTATTAGAAAGGACTGCCTTTTGAAGTAGCCCCTCTCTTGTTTAAAAAGATGAGATCTTTTGGGATCAGTTCTTTTTTTTTGCCTCTCTCTATTTTTCAGAAAACGTAGTTTGAGAATAAGGAAACCCACGCCGATATCTCCAAGAATTTTGATGATCTAATACGTCGACACAGCCGGGAACAAGCAATAACGAACAAAAAAAAAAAGGATTGACGACCAAAAGAAGAGGTTTAATATTGGTTTGGTTTTCTACAACTTTCTGGTAGTCCCCACTTATCTAATTGGATGGGAATACGATTGTGTCTCGAAGGTAACGTCACTAAAATAGAATCCTAGGCGGCAACCTAAGCCAAATTCTCACAAAAAAATAACACAACCTAAATTCCTTTTAGCATACAAGCAGACAAAAAATGTAATTAGATTTGAGCTATTTGGAGGTCACTTTTTATCAAACAGGAAGCTGATTGCAAAAGATAGAAGTTGCAACATACAAACACGCTTGTGATAATAAAAGAAGCCTCGAGAGAAAAAAAAAATAAACAACATAGAAGATCTATTTAGCAACTTAGAACGACAGATCTGTTTACCATTACCGCATGAAGCACTCCTTGAAATTACTGACGTGCTACGCACCTCACCAGACAACAATTTTGTTAGATTACAAACTGTAAGTAATACCAGTTTGACCAGTGACATTTTGATGCCTAACCTTCAGAACTAGATGTACTCGAACCCACTTGATTTCTGTGTTATTGGAAATTTACCGCCAAATTCAGGACCAGGTTTACCAAGGCACATATCAATTGGTATTGAAATTGCCGCGAAAAAATACATCCAAATACATAGAAATACCTCAATTAACTGGTTCTAACGGGGCATATGACTTTCACACGATGGTAAAGACGTTGAAACTAGTCATTAACCAATTACACACTGGCGCACCTACAACTCTACGTGATCTCTACTATCACGACATCGATCTTTACAAGAACCAAAGTGTTTGCGCGCGATACTTGCATCTTCTTGCTCAGGAATCGCTCGGATTGTCGCTCGAGGATGACCTTCAGATATATCCGTCCCAAAAGGGAATGGTATATGGTAAGGGTGTTTTCAAGTTTGATAAAAAAATCCTAAAACTTGATTATTCAAATGACCCAATTCTTATTCCATTGGTACATTCCCATCAGGTAGAATTGGTGGACCAAACTTTGGTCATCTTGCTAGAAAAAGAAGCCGTTTTTAAATCATTTTGCAAATATGTCGCGGCTCAAGCAGATGAAATTATGATTAATATTGTTGTAATTACAGGCAAAGGGTTTCCCGATAACCTCACCAAGAAGTTTGTACGGTGTTTATCGTACAATGGAAACCATTGCATTACAGCATTTGCCGATGCAGACGTCTATGGGATGAATATTTGCAAGCAGTACAAACTAGGAAACCTGAAAGAGAAGTTAAAAAATATTGAGATGGAACAACTAGGAGTATTTTTGTTGGATTTCACTCGAGATTGGTCCTACTTGACCCCACGAGATTTCCGAATGCTGATGGGATTTCTTAGACAAATTGTTGAGTTAAGTGAAAAATATGAGACAGATAGGTCAATTAAACACTGGAAACGTGAATGTGCACGCGGGATTTTCCTCATGCTAAAATCCGAGATGAATACGTTGGATGAAGATGGTGTTTCTCTCAATTCATACATATTAAGTAAGGCGATTGCGAAATATAATGTGATTTGAGGTGTTTAGCAATCACTTGTTTTACAGATTAGTATGTGTGAAAATTGCAGATTGCACTCAAAAAATGATAGATTATTTTCATGCCGGTGTGACACGGGAATGTCAACGAAAATTGTCGACTAATTTTTCCACAGTTGATTTCTAGTTGTCAATAGTTGTCTTTTAAACATGTCCTACACTACTCGTCAAGTCGGTGCTGCTAACACTTTGGAATACAAGGTTTTCATTGAAAAGGATGGTAAGCCAGTCTCTCCTTTCCATGACATTCCATTGTACGCCAATGAAGAAAAGACTATCTTAAACATGATTGTTGAAGTTCCTAGATGGACCAACGCCAAGTTGGAAATTTCCAAGGAACAAAAGTTGAACCCAATCATTCAAGACACCAAGAAGGGTAAGTTGAGATTTGTCCGTAACTGTTTCCCACACCACGGTTACATTCATAACTACGGTGCTTTCCCACAAACCTGGGAAGACCCAAACCAGACCCATCCAGAAACCAAGGCCAAGGGTGATAACGATCCTTTGGATGTTTGTGAAATCGGTGAAAAGGTTGCTGCCGTTGGTGAAGTTAAGCAAGTCAAGGTCTTGGGTGTCATGGCCCTCTTGGATGAAGGTGAAACCGACTGGAAGGTCATTGTCATAGATGTCAACGATCCTTTGGCCAACAAGTTGCACGACATTGAAGACGTTGAAACTCACTTGCCAGGTTTGTTGAGAGCTACTAACGAATGGTTCAGAATTTACAAGATCCCAGACGGTAAACCAGAAAACCAATTCGCTTTCTCCGGTGAATGCAAGAACAAGAAGTACGCTGAAGAAATTGTTAACGAATGTTCTGAAGCTTGGGAAAAGTTGATCAAGGGCGAAGCTACTGACTCCAAGGGAATTGACTTGACCAACACCACTTTGTCTTCCACTCCAACTTACTCTGAAGTTGCTATCACTGAAATTCCTGCTGCTGCTCCTGCTGCTGCTGCTCCAATTGACAAGTCTGTTGACAAGTGGTTCTTTATCTCTGGTGCTCACTAATTTGTCTGCTATCGTAAGCTTTCAATAATGCAAAAACATATAAAAATCTTTTAGTATTATTAATGTAGTAGCATGGAAACACATTTATTGTGTACTCAATCAGAACGACTGGGCGGTACTTCTGTTCTGGTGTTTTCCACTGCATTGCAAAACAGTATTGGTTTGCACAATACGAGTCCCAATTAATGATTTTAGTTGAGATTATTTCCAAGATTTCACGTAATCCGCTTATGGTCCTATTAAATCCGGAACGTATATTTTTTATGAACCATCGTTGCAAAAACTATATATATCACCAAAGCACCAAATTGACGACATTAACTTTGAATTTCTATATCAATTCTAATGTCTAAGGAAGTTGTAATTGTTGGTGCCTCTTTTGCAGGTATTCATGCTTTCAAAGCTATTTTGTCAAACTCATCGGGAGTCACGGTGAATGTTACTGTTGTGGCTCCATCCGAACAAGCTTTTCTTGTACCTGCTACTCCAAGACTTTTGACAGAAGAACACAAGCAAGAAGAAGTATTGCAAGACATTCCAAAGGTTTTGAGCAAGTACACCAAACCAACTGCTCATTCATCAAAGTTTGTTAAGGGTTTTGTTGACAAGGTGGACTTGGATAAGCAGACTGTTATCATTCACAAGGATGGACAGGAAGTCAACATAAGATATGACTATTTGATTATTGCTTCAGGAGCAAGATCTATTCATCCTGCCTTTAAGTTGACTAACGATAAGGACCACCAGTTTACGATTGATGCTATTCGTGAGCTCGCTGCTTCTATCAAGGCTGCTAAAAATATTGCTGTTGTTGGTGGTGGTTCAACTGGGGTTGAGGTTTCTTCCGATATTGCTTACGAATTCAGAGACGACAAGAAGAAGGTGTCTTTGTACACTGGTTCGACTGGTCCATTGGCTGGTTTGTCTGACTCTATCAGCTCTAACGCAAGTAAGAAATTAACTGATCTCAACGTTGAGGTTATCAATAACCTAAAGTCCAGCTTTATTGAAGGAAATACTATTACCTTTGAAGACGGATCCACAAAGCAGTTTGACTTGGTGATCCCAGTATACAAGCTTATTCCAAACACCGAGTTCTTGAATAGTTACAATTCTGTTCTTGACAAAAGGGGATTCATTATCACGGACTCATATCTTCGGCTTAAAGATTACAACAATGTTTTTGCTTTGGGTGATGTTGCTGCAATTGGACGTCAATCTCTCATGGACATCGTTTATGTCCAGGAAGCAGTTTTCAAGAAAACAATTAATAAGGAAATCTTTAAACAGCTGGCTCTGCTTAAAGCATACAGTCAACCATCCATTAGTATTCTTATACCTGTGCTGAGAAACGGTGGTGTTGGTTTGATATTTGGATGGAGTGCTCCAAGTTTTCTTGTCAAGGCCTTCAAGTCCAAAACATATCTTATCCCAAATCGTGATGGATTACTTGGCTGATAATCATATTTTCTACATCCTTTGTCCGTCCAAGTTCTTTGTTTAATGGTCCCTAGCTAGTTTAATGAAGCTATTAATTTACATTACTTCATCTTTACTTGTGTAGTATATCGCGGTTCAGCAAGAAAAATAAAAACGATCAATTATTATTACTAACCTTATGACTTGAGGAGGGACATGGATGTTTGGAAGCAAATCGGCTCAAATGAGAGTGGTATAGCTACCGATTATTCTTCTTTAACCTCTGTTCTTCAAGCACATGGTATCACGACTGTTGATTTATTGTCGTGTGACAACACCACCAACACCAATCAATCTCTCTCCCACCTTTCAAAACTATCAGGCAGATCAATCAGAGAATTAGAAGCATATGTGCAAGTTCTAAGATCGCAAATACAGACAAAGCCGACGCGTCTTCAAGATATTACGAAATTTGACAAGGAGGATCGATTTATTAAGACAGGATTGGCGAGTATAGATGAACAACTAGGTGGAGGGATTCCAATCGGTGATATTACAGAGATATTTGGCGCAAGTGGCTGTGGAAAGTCTCATTTTTTGAATCAGTTATCACTCCAGTGTCAATTGTCTTCAGAAAGAAAAAATTGCATCCATATTGCAACTGAATCGTTTCTAGAAACAAAGCGTCTCAAAGAGATGCAAGATGCATATATCGAAGCTGGAAAGGAAGTTCTGATGGATAATATCTCCTACATCTACTGCCAGGACCTAGAAAGTCAAGATCATATATTGTATACCCAATTACCTATCAAATTAGCTCAAGGTGAAGGACGATTCAACATGGTTATTATTGACAGTATTGCCCAACATTTACGACGCGAGGATGCCCTTTCTAACTCTAGCTTTCTTCGCAAGAGAATTGAAACACAGGAAGAAGAACTAAAGAATTGCAAGGATTTCCAAGATATAAAACACCAACATCTAGCACAGTTAAAGAGATTTCACAAGTCAGAAAAGTATAACAATCGAATAATGAGGTACCATTACTTGTATTTGTTGCATAGACATTTCATTCGCTTGGCCCAAAAGTATAACTTGGCTATCGTTCTAATAAACCAAGTTAGTGACTTTGCAACTGATGAATCCATTGTCAACGATGACTACTATGGAGAAAATGATCCATTAAGTTTAGATTTTCAGACATGTATCGGTAGTGGATGGGATATGCGTGCACTCTTTGAAAGGTATGAGCTGCATTATGATTCTCCAGTGCAGATAAGTTCAAAGAACATTGAGATCTTAGAGATGGTACTTCAAAATGCTTTCTCGGCTGACAACAAAAGACAAAGGGGGGATAATGAAACAGATCCTAGATACAGAAGTGCTGATTCTGAGGTTGACTTTCAATGCATCCAAGACGATCTTCAAAAATTGCATAAACTTAAAAACATAAGAACAAAGAAGCACGTTCCAACATTAGGATACACTTGGAGTAAACGGATCTTAAACAGAGTGGTCCTTATGAAATTTTACAAGCCACTTATATCCAAACCTGATTTCCAACAAATTGATTCAGAAACTGGATTAAGCTATGATGAGCTCTGCGAAGGTTTTAATGAAATCCAAGGTAATGGGCCCACTACAACCAAGAGAAAATATACTCAGGATGTACCGATTGAGTCTTACATAAATGGTTGGTTGGTAGAGAGATATGCAAGGGTTGTATGTACTCAGTACAATACTTGTACTTTCTCTAACAAGAATGTCGAATTCAAAATTACGGAGGGAGGCATTAAGGAAGTGTCTATAAATTGAGTCTGATTCGTTCTATTGCGTCTTTGTGTTATATTGCCACATGGAGTGATGCAAGAGTGTATATAACTCGTGCGTGCGAACAACAAAAAGGATAATCACCTAAACAACGAGACATGTGTTGAGTGTCGAGCCTGAAACAACTACACTCTCTACATTAGTACAATATTAATAATGAAGGTATGTCTACAATTAATAATTCTGTCGATAGAATTATAATCTTTTCAATTCCAACTTGTTTTCCGCCATATTAGTGGAACGATTTGATACTGTGAAATTGATGAATGACCGTGTCGCGACTAACCACTTTATTAGTTTATTGATGAGGTTGATATAGAATTGGTAAACCAAGAGCTAAACTTTCATTCACAGGATAATAATCTTGTGATAAAAGGTGGATGCGATTTATTTACCACGAAACCAATTGGCTCCGACCGAAAATTATTCAAAACAATAGATAAACACTTGGACCAGATTCTAGAAGACAACCAATTATCAAGATCAATGGAACGTGACCGTCAAAACTCGATGATTTCCTTATTGGGTAGCAGCAATGCCAGTCCTCCCACTTTAAGTGGAAGTTTATCTCAAAGAAGGGGAAGTCAGTATGAAAAAGACAGAAGAGAAAGCAATGTCCTAGTGAATTTTAACAGAACATCATTTTCTTCATCTATTAACAAAGACTCTGCACTCCTGAAGTCATTAAATGAGGGAATTTCACAAGACCATGACAATTTGGATGAATCCCCATTTGGTCCATTGAAGAATGTCACAACAAGAAAGACATTTGCATATCTTGTTGCCATCTTGAATACTTCTTATCCAGATCATGACTTTTCTAATCTTCAGCCTACTACTGAAAATTTTCACAGAATACTGAATGCTGAGGAATTGATGAATCGTTTTAATAATATTATGATTTCACTAGGAAAGAAAGAGCATTTATTGAACTGGATATGGGATACTGTCAACGTTTACATGGACATTATTCCGTCAAAAACATCATCTCCGCAGCTAATGGCACAAAATGGAAATGGTTCACGGCATAATAGTTTCAGTGGTATAAATTCGAGGCATAATTCTATTTCTGGAAATAATTCACCCCCTCAACAGAATGCTGCTTTTGATAATTGTCAAATTTACCAGTTTCAACCCTCCGATGAATCCATCTTAGAAGATTTGAACTTCCCTTATCAAACTATGTGGTCATACTATTGGTTCATATATAATAGGAAGAAGAAGAGAGTTTCTTTCATCTACTTAACTGCTATTAACAAGATTCATTACTCAATAGTGAATAGCAATCAGAACAATAATGACACCAGAAGTATTAACAATATCAATGGAAACAACGATTCTGGTGATGTTAATGTTGATGATGATGTTTATTTGGATGAGTACATGGACGAAGATGTAATTATTGATGATGATGAAGATGACAATAACGATATAGTTGGCGATATTGAAATTTAACAAATATCTTATTCTGTAAGACATAAAATTACTTCCGAAGGTAAACCATTAAAGGATTTGGGTTAGAACATTTGAACGTACATAGAAGTCAATACTTCTTATATCTGAAGATTCCCTGAAATGTATCGCATTCTGATAGTGAAATCACCCTGCGATATTGTTATTCAGGATGTGTCAAAATGACTTCCCGACCGATTTCGAAGTCTTTGCCCTCCTCTATCTCTTGGCCGATTGATTATCAGGTAATATATTGGAGGTTTTGCAACAAACTAGATAATTGGTATTACAAATTAATTATTTTGGCATTCAACGTGAAGTAACAAACACCTATGCTCTACAAACTTTCCTCATTTTACAAACTGTTCATTGAGACGACTTCCTAGAGATCTTTGGAGGGGGTTCAGGGAACTTCAGTGCATTAGAAATAAACATCGATTACTAACTATAGTAATATGGTAGCTGATGTCATAAATTTTGAAGGGACCTATGATGTTAGAATTGGAATCAATCCAAGAGATAGTTTTTTTCTTTGTCGTCTTCATCTCTGTACAAGCACAGGCTTGTTAAGGTAAACATTATGATGAATCATCTTGCTGAATGGTAATTTTACTTTCAACATGGTGGCTGTGAAGAATGTAACATTATTTAGCATCCTCAACGGTTGCTAAAATTTCTGAGTCACCATATAATCTTCATCTTGATTGTATAGTAGTTGTTCATATTATAGCAATTTCAAAGTAACAATATGGTTAACACTAACCTTGAACCTCTATTGGGAAGTCAGTCGATTTTAAAGATTATTATCCAGACCCTTTCCTTGATTAATCATTATGTTTGAAAAATTGCAACTAATTAAAAATATATATAATTTTGCAGTGAAGAGAATCATTTCAATGATTGAAATATAATACATGATCTACGATTTTTAGATTTTATTTCATTGGTATGTATCAGCTAGTTATTTTGTTGATTTGGCTTATCATGCTTCTTTTGAATGCTGCACTCTTCATCTCAATCCTTACAATTGCATAGGGCTGAATGCCCCAAATCCCTTAATTTTGTTATGGCTCATCACGTGTGTACTTTATTTTTCTTTGTGGGTTCATATGTTGTGGAATTAAACATTCAATATGGAAGAATCGAACTGAATCGAACCGAATTGAAAATGTAAAAATAACACCAAAGGATGTCTTAGCAACTGAAATCTATTTTACATTAAGTGATGGAAATAATATCCCAGCATTGGGATTGGGAAATGTTCCACCCGAAGATCCAAGTGAATTGAATAACCAAGTTATTATAACCATATAGACATATTGATACAGCTTGGAAATATTGAACGGAGAAATACATCGGGGAAGCACTCAGAGAATTGTTTGATAACAATGCTGTTAAGCGTGATGATTTATTTATGGCGTTTAAATTATGCCAAACCAAAGAAATCATTCGATGAACCCTTATCTAATTCTGGCCCTGATTATGTTAATTTATTCTTACAACATTGGCCGGTGGCTTTCCAATCAGGAAATGAATATTCACCAATTCCAAGAGATACCAATGAGCATATCCTTTTTGATGACGACTGTTGTTGGAACAAAATTCATTGAATCCTATCAACAGTTAGAGAAGGTATTGGGGACAAAAAGACTAGACCGAACGGTGTTTCCAACTATTCAATTTCCAAGTTGCCTTAGCTATTGGAAGTTGCGACCCATAAGCCACTCGTTAATCAAATTGAATATCACCCACAGTTACCCATTAAGCACCTCTTACTAAGAAATTGCACAAGCATAACACATCTTAGAAGGAAGACCAGTTCGTCCCAGATTCTCCAACCTAGAGAGAATAAACACAATCAGTAGATTGCCTTAGTTATTGAAAGAGGAACTTGAATCACTTTATCAAATTCGCATCGATAAGCCTGTTTGTTTTATTAACGACGATTGGGTATTGGAATAGGCCCAAAATATTGGGCAAATGATACACTCAGTAAGAAGTTTTCTTGTTTTGCTACTAATATATGTTAAAATTAATCTATAAATACAACATCAGATGCTTTGACATCATGTCTGCTCATTATTAAGTTTTTTTAAAGGTGTATCAATGTTGGAAGCTGATAGTTTGCGCTTGATAGAACCAGAATCTGTCTTCACTTCCGAATTATCGCTGGCAACCTTGAGTTTTCTAGTATTCTGCTTTTCTCCATCAACCGTTCTAAAATAAGGTTGACATCTCCAATACGGTATAGTTCTATAAGAACCACCCCAGGATTCTTTCTTTTCATTGATAGTTATGACATCTAATTCGTTTATGTCAGGTTTTTCGAAAATTTCTTCTACTATTGTCTCAACTTGAACCACAATAGATTCCCAATCGTCCAAACTTGCATGAACACTGGTTTTTCCGATTACAGGTCTTAATTCTTTATGGATACATAAGAAAGCATGCAAGAGTTTGAAAAAATGAGCCTTCATAGCATGTTTTGATGCAACACCAGGACATAACTTTACAATTTCAAAGTATTCTCTAAGCATGACATCAACTCTTGCAAATTGCTTTTCTTTATCCTCCGTCTTTGTCCAAAAAACACCTGGGTTATACAAATTTCCTTCTGCAGACATAACTGCATCGCAAAGCGTTTGCTCCCTGCATCTTTCAAGATCATCTGGATATAGTATATTTCCATTGGCAAAAAATACCTGATCCTTGGGTAAGTTTTCCCTCAAAAACCTCAAAATTTTCCAATTTGCTAAACCAGTGGCTTGGCCCTTCATGTCTCTGGTTCTTCCATGAATTGTGATAAATTGAGCTCCTGCGTCTAGAACCATTTTTGCGTACTCTAACGACTTATCCCAATCATCATATACCCTGATCTTAGCTGTTACAGGAATCTTCAAGTTATCATGCAAAGTTCTAATCAACTTGTGAACTAAATTCCAATCATCCATTAAGAATGCACCATATTTTCCTTTCTTTGCAATACCTTGTGGACAACCTAAATTCAAATCTACTGCATCACACTTGTCCTCTATCTTCTTCGCTGCAGCTAACAAGTATTCTGGATCATTAGCACAAAACTGAACTACTAATGATCTATCGTGTTGTTTATCTCCATCCCACTCACTCCACATATTATTAAAGTACTTCTCATCGTTAGCAAATAATCGAGCATGAAACATGGGCGTATAACATAACTCTGCTCCGTATCGCCTAGAAAGAATTCTCCAGGCTAATTCTGATTGATCAACCATTGGGGCGACAACAGTTTTTGGCTTTCCAATCGTGTCATACAATTCTCGCCCACTCTTCTTTGCTTGAACTTGAGTCATCTTGTTTATTGCTTTGAATAGTGACGAATTATTGATCTTTTTTACCAAAAAGTTATAGTACATCAATGAGAATGGTAGTGAGAGATGAGATTTTTTTTTATCGAAGAACCTGCACACAAATAGAACTCTCCACTTGATAATGATTCAGAGAGGTGTTCTCCAAATTGAGCTATTCAAAAGTAGTCAGGTGGCTCTAATGTTATTGCATCTTACACAGAGAACCAAAATACAATCTCAATTCTAAATATTTTTAGGAAGTAGTATTCAATGTAATTTTGGACGGGTATGATATAATTTAGAAATTATTAAGTGCAAGGACAGAGTATGTATTATTTAAAGCTAGATCAATGGTGTAGATTTTTTCTGAAAGTAATAAATTTTGTTCAACCTAATCTTGCAATATTGTCTCTGAGATTTGGTTCGGATTAAGAAGGGATGGCAAAAATATCCAACAATAATTAAATATTGATTATGAACCTAGCTTTTGTGTCCGTATTTCCAATCAAACCAAATGACACTAATCATTCTATGGTAAAAGAGGAAGATCCAGTTCGAAACCACCTTCAGAATATAAATATATTTGATTATTAAAAGAAGATATTTTAAGTTCCTTACAGAAACCTGCACTATAGCAGAATTATAATCAAGAAACTGTAGTTTTACGTCTAGTAAATCGATAAAATTAAAAGCTTAATTTTCAACAAACTGAGCTTCAAACAAACAGAAAATTGATGGAACTTGCAAGTAAGGTTCTTGGTGATTTTGTCCCGAAACTAAAAGAAGACATTGCATCTAATTTGGCGTGGTGAATGTTTTTTTAAATATTTTTGCTAACGATAGTATCCAGTAGTTAAAGCCATTACTGACAATATTAATGAATACTTCATGCTACAAAATAAACAAAAAGTTGGTAATGATCCAGAAAATAGCACGTTGACATTGTTAGTATATTAAAACAAGATCAAAAAATTCATTACAAACAACTATTGTTATCAAATTCATACCCAATACCCAACTTCAAGTCATTGATTAATCAACTAACGCTCAGAAGAAATAATATACCATTCATTATGGAAAAAGACTTTTAATTACCAACAGGCATCAAAGATTTATATTACCATTGAAAAGGAACATCCATCTACAAGTAAACTAAAGTATATAGTTTCAATTTTCATTTAATTACCAGCATTGTTTTAAACTAAGGTTTGAATTAACATTTCAATTTTCAAAAGGAAATATAAACTATTGTTGAGTATTTGTGTTAAGCCTTCTTTCAAAATGAGAACATAATACAGGGTACGTACAGTCCTTTGAGATTTGAGATATTTCTTTATTAATCTCTGTGATAAAATGTGAAGGTACTCCATATTGTACAGTATGTTGGAATGAACAGAAATGATAGGGATTGGTGCAGCATCATGCGTGGGGTGTAGACTCTAGATCAAATACACAGTAGGTATACGCTTTGGTTTGAGAGTGGTGAGAGGAAGAGCATCTTCTAAGTATATGTTGAAGAGAGGTAATGACAGAAAAATGACCACCTTTTGTAATAGCAAACTATCGCATTGAATTAGGTCAACCTGCATTATTTAGGAAATATCAGATCTGTTACATATGAATAACGAATATGCACACAGCAAAATTCACATATAGGTGAAAATATACTTAGAAGATGATACCCAAGAAGTTAAACTTCTACAGAGACTTCAGCTTGTTGAAGAGTTACCTCGAACTGTTTCTGAGCGGCAGCTGTTTCGTTTGACATAATAACCAAATTTGTATTCTTATAACACTGAGTAAATATGAATAGTTTTCTTCAAACTAACTAAGTGGTTGGTGATTTGTATGTCTTTAAATACACCAGCCAATCTTCAGACTTAGAGCCAACTTGAGGCGTGGCTCACTAATCCAGCTGCAGCAATTGTT